>JAAIXJ010001770.1:177708-225159 GCA_013403705.1 Heliconius hermathena
CCAAAATCCCAAGAATGCACAAGATGCACAAGAATCCCTTAATAAGGATTATAAAAATAATCGCCTACATCATACCAGAAAGTGCTCTCGATCACCTACAAATGAGGATGTATTTCATACTCTTCTCTACACATCAGATCCGTATATTTCCAGTCATAGAAGAACATATAGCAAAATTGTGAAGATATTTGATGAAGACACTTTAGATCTTATAAAAGTGAATGAACTTATTATGGATCCCGAAGTTCACCAAGTATAATTAAATATAATATACTCATTATGTAATATACATTCATTTCTAATATTATTCTACTTGTAAATCAGTTTTTGTAAATTTTATATTTTATTAACCAAGTATGTGTAATCATAACTATTAATTTCTTACTCAAATAGATAACAGCTTAAGAAACATTGTTTATTAATAAACTAATTTAATAATACATTTTATTACTACTATAAGTAGTGTGGACTAGGGAATCTTTTTTTCTTTTTTTTTTTAATATATATATACTCCAATAAAAGTATAATATCTGAACTTTACCTAAAGCGCTATTTCATACTTTATGCTTGTGCAAAAATTCAATTGTTTATCTTAACAAATAAAAAAGTTATCGATTTTTGATCTGATATAGACCTCGATTGCCCATAGTGCGACTGGCCTCTTATTAATCTAAATATAAATAAAATTAAAAAAAAACTTTTTAAAATTTTCAGTTAAATATAGGAGTCGGTACACCCACACCTATCAAGACTATCCTTGTCAACTGGGCCCTTCAACTGAACTTTCAACTGCCCTGGAATCGAACTCAGATACCTGTTGATATATTTGGTGCTAACTCTGGCTACGTAGGTTTTGCCAAAAAGAAACGCGAAATAGATTATAGAGAAGACGATATAAAACTGACAGACATTTATAAACAAGTAGAAGAAGTATTAAATGGGTAAGTTATTAATATTTTCTTTTAAATTCACACCTGTATTTAGCATATATCAATATACTTTTACAGTAGACCTCTTGTATGACATAATATTTTAAAGCTATTATGTAAAATCTTATCATATAACTATATTTTTTCAATTTTCTTTTTTCAAGAGGCCAGTCGTGGCGCAGCGGCACGAGGTGTGACTGCAAAACCGACTGGTTGTGGGTTCGATCTCCACTCGAGGAGATGAAATGTTTACTTAAATTTATATTACCATTTCTTCGCTCTGGTGTCGAGGTTAAGCGCGGCGTTGAGTTCTGCCACTCAACACGCAATGCCTCCAGAATTCGGCAGAAAGTGGGGAACGGAGTGTCTTAACACTAGGTTCCCTCTTGCCTATCCTGCTGTGTACGGGATACAGCGTGAAGCTGATTTATTTATTTATTTTATTCTTGAAGAATCAAATTATTTTTTAAAATAATTTTTAAACGAAAAAATAATACATCCCAATACCTAATAATTGCTATACCACTGAAAATTGGCTGAACATGTAGGGGATGAAATGTTATTAAAATTAGGTTGCCTATTATGATGATTATATATTAGGTTCCAAAATATTAGGTTCCCAAAATATTAGGTTCCCAATTTTTACTACCATTGATCCGTTGGTATTGTTACACCCTTAAAACCCATGTACATATCTACAGTCGTGGCGCAAGGGCACAAAGTGTCACTGTAAACGTGACAGGTTGTGGATTCGATTACCACTCGAGGAAATGAGTTTACCAGTATGTAAACTCCAACAACATTAATATATTTATTTATTAATATATTTACTAAAATTGTAAAGATAACGACTTATTTTGGTTCGAATTGAATACTATTTTTTGCGTTACATGGTCCTTTTATTACATGAGGCTACATAAAATCACGTTAATCGTTTTGTTGTAACTGTAACTGCGGTCCGAATTATCTCGGATTATTCCTAATTGACCAAGCAGGCGGAGCCGCAGGTAAAAAAATATTATTTCATATAATAGTTTTAAATAGTTTTATATAGGCTTATTTATGCCAACAATACAATCTAGAATCAATCTAGAATCTGTAAGTAAACATGGCATATCACAGCAAGCAGTGCTGATTGTAACGTTGTTATATTACAGAAGCTATTTACGACAAATAGGCGGAAATCGTAACTAAACGCGGCATTTTTCTAACCAAATGAAAGTAAACGAAGATATGTTTAATATAAATATTCCTTTTATCGGAAATCGAATCCACAACCAACTCGTATACCCTTAGAGGATTCCCAAATGCGCCACTATAGCGTCAATACATATATCAAATCTATACTAGATAATGCGCAAAGTAGTGAGCCTTACCCTAACGAGGGCTGGCCACTTGCCAAGCTTGCTATTGATTGCACTTTGAAATGAATAAAATTTATCAGCACGACAAAATCGAAGATTTCAAAGGTTTCAAATGAACATTTATTTATTTTTTATTAAATGAGCCCATTCATGGCGCAGGGGCACAAAGTGTGACTGTAAAATCGATTAGTTGTGGGTTCGATCCCCACTCGAAGAGATAAAATATTTATTTAAATTTATATTTCTATTTCTTCGCTCTGGTGTCGAGGCTAAGCGCAGTCTTGAGTTCTGCCACTCAAAACGCAATGGCTTCAGAAATTCGGCAGAAAGTGGAGAACTCAACACTAGGTTCCCTCTGCCTACCCTGCTGTGTGCGGGATATAGCGTGAAGCTGATTTATTTATTTATTTACTGCATATTGATTTTTAAATAACATGAAAACTACAAAAGTAATTTTAAAAAAATATATAATAAAACAATAAATAGAAATTACCATTTTTGCAGCGATAACAAAAAGCTGTGCCCGTTACATTAGATAAGTAAATAGTCATATTGAGGCCAGTCGTGGCGCAGGGGCACAAAGTGTGACTGTAAAACCAACTGGTTGAGGGTTCGATCCCCACTCGAGGAGATGAAATATTTACTTAAATTTATATTTCCATTTCTTCGCTCTGGTGTCAAGGACAAGCGCGGCGTTGAGTTATGCCACTCAACACGCAATGCCTCCAGAATTCGGCAGAAAGTGGGGAACCAAATATCTTAACACTAGATACCCTCTACCTACCCTGCAGTGTGCGGGATACAGCGTGAAGCTGATTAATTTGATTAAATATTTCATGATATAATCGAAATCTTTAGCAATCCTTGTAAAGGCGGTTTTTTTAAGTTTCCACAGTATCCTGACTGAACTCAACGTCACCCTTTGTCTTGCCAGAACGACCTTATAAAAATAATTAATTCACCAACTAGGAACAGAACCTACAACCGATGTGCTTACACTCAGACACTGTGCCGCTGCGGCCGCCAGCCTCTTTTTTAAGCTTCATCCATAAAACCAAAACACAAAATCTAAATACACAAATAACTGATTCGAACTAAAGTGCTATTTATCATTTTACACATATTTAGAGCATTGATAATATTGGAGAAGACATAATAACTAATAGAGGTGTTATATTAACTAGATCTCAATTAAATGAACAGCTTACAGCTGTATAACCTAAACTAATATTTCCTAGGGTATCACTTTGAAAACTACGACAGAACATAATAGGGTAAAGATATCAGTAATTTATTACATTCTGACAGTAGAAGCTACAGGAACCAATTTTCACATAAATTGCCTTTGTCAATTTCCATTTTCCGAATGTCATTTAGTGTAATTTATGGTTGTTTATCCATTCCGATAAAACTCCGATACAGTGTCTGTGGGTGAAATATGATTTTTATTGATTTGCTGTTATATCTCAAGCCTTCTCGTAGTAGAATAGTTATATTTTATGTAGAATATGGTTACTACTACTACTTATAGTATTGTATAGTAACCATCTGCTTCTTAAAGTACAAGACATATAATCAGTTTTATCAACGACTTACTTTTAATGTAATCTATATAAATTTAGTAAATAAATATATTAATAGAAATCAACAAACTTGCAACCATCGTGACGAGATCACAAGAGTACGACTGTAAACGTCCAGTTTGTGGGATAGCAGGGCAGGCAAGGGGAACCTAGGAACCTAGTGTTAAGGCACATTGCTTCCATTATGACATTTCCGGTTTCCACTTTCTGCTGAATTCTGGAGACTATTGAGTGGCGAAACAGAACGTCACGCATACTCTTGTTACCAGATTTAATATTCTATGGTTTCTTTTATATTTTATTTTCTTTTCTTCATTCCTCTAAGTTCCCTCTACTGAGAGAAGCTATTTTTTTTAAATTTCCTCATATGAGAATCGAACCCACAACATATCGCATTAACAGTCGCACTTTGTCTTGCGCCACGACTGGCCCCAACACCTTAAATAATAAATATAAATTATACAAACACACATTAATCAGGGACCCTTAGATTAGTTCATCCAATCCCAACACCTCGATCCACTATAATATGCTACGCTCCATTAATTATGTCACTATAACAATACAGTATTACAGTATTACATACCATTTTTCTTATTAAGCCTGTCACTTTTATAGTCATCCCTTTGCTGTGTATGGGATTTTTTCCCAAGGAATCGCTGACGCCTTGTAATTAATAAATAGAATTTCTTTTGTTATTGTGATTATCTTTTATCTATATCTATCTATACTAATATTATATAGCTGAAGAGTGTATGGTTGAAACAAAATTAAATCAGCTTCACGCTGTATCCCGCGCACAACAGGGTAGATTGAGGAAACCTAGTGTTAAAACATTTCATACGTCATTTTCCGCCGAATTCTGGAGGCATTGCGTGTTGAGTGGCGGAACTCAACACGTAATGGCGCGCTTTGGCTCAACACCAGATCGTTATTTAAATAAATATTTAATTTCCTCAAGTGCGAATCGAATCCACCACTAATCGCGTTTACACATTTGTTCCCCTGCGTCGCTATCGATTTGATGATGTAAGTTTTCTACTCGCAAATTTCAATTACTTTCGTAGAGACTAAGCACGGCGTTCAGCTCCGCCTTCAACCGACTGTCTGAAATTGTCGTGTCGAATGGAAAACTCGGGCTGTAGTGATATAACACTAGGTTAACTTTGCTTACCCTGCTGTAATGGGGTATGCAAAATACTATAAAAAAGCAAAATCATTCAGTTTACTTTCTCACTAAACGGCTACGACTGGTTGTTCTAAATAATTAAATAAGAAAAATTTTAAATCGAACCCGCATTCTTAAAGAATAGTATTTGCTATATAAATTTGTGTTTAAGCTTGTTAATATCAAGAGAATTCTTCTCAGTCGTCGCCGCATTGCTTTCTGTCAACCTGTACTGAATACCCGTTGTTCCATAGGAGTATATTTGTAGTCAAAGTAACTTACCTTTTAAATAAAATAAAATTATTTTTTTTTCTTATGAAGTTACAAAATTTTTAATAATTGCTATGAGTTCACAGCAAAGTAGGCAGAGGGAACTTAGGTTAAGACACTCCGATCCCCACTTTTCGCCGAGTTCTGGAGGCATCGCGTGTTGAATGGCGGAACTCAACACCCCGATTTGCCTTGAAACCAGAGCGAAGAGAGAAATATAAATTTAAATAAATATTTCATTTCCTCGAGTGGGGATCAAACCCACAACCAGTCGCATTTAGTCACACTTTGTGCCCCTGCGCCACGACTGGTATTATTTTTATTATTTTTTTAAATGCGTTTACAAGGTGAACTGATATTAAGTATAACAAAATAACACCGTCATGGCTCAGTAGACAATGCCTTATTTAGCAATTACTTATTTTAACTGTACATATTAATAATTCATAACTTCTCAGGGGTGTAATAATACTTTATTTACATTTGCTGATTTGTCAGAGAAAACTCGTCACCTAATGTCTAATGTCTTAAAAAATTGATAAAGAGTAGAGAAGGTGACTTAAGCTAGACTGATCAAAAATTTTGCGTTCTGTCTACCCTACTCAATATAATAAACCAAAAAAATAATAATTATAAATCATAATTTAGAAGGTGCCGTCGCGGCGATAGAGCAAAAGGATGTGAATGTTGCACGATGGTTGTGGGTTTGATTCCCACTCGGGGAATGAATTATTTATTTATATTCTTATTTGAATATTAATAAATAGTTCATTCCTCGCGACACGCAATGCTACACTAGGTTCCCTCTGTCTACTTTGCTACATACAGGATACAGCGTGAACCTGCAAAAAAACACAAAATTTAGAAAAGAAAATCGTAATTACTTAAATATTTTTCTGTATATTATCCATAAAATATTTCAGCCTCGGCCACAACGGCACGTCGTGTGTGCTCCGTACATTATGTCAGCTCGGCAGCGAGCCGCTCCACTCTGTAAATAACGAGGATCTCCTGCACGAAATAGCTACTTTTGTACTCAAGTGAGTATATAGAAGTATGTTTAACCGATTTTAAAAATAGTAAATTTGATCTTGGTTCATGGTTTAAAAATTAGTAGATATTTTGATAGCGGATTATGTTTTATTCATATTTTCATATTTTGTTCAGCCACCACATTGTTTTAAGCGCCTTATATAAGTAAATATTAGATATTTTGTTTTAATAATATGAATTATTCAAAAATTGATTTAATTTATAATAACATCTCTGAAAGTTATATCTAATATTCTTCATAAAATAATATAGATACTGTCGTTGATTTCCGCCATTCAACACGCAATGCCTTCTAAATTCTTCAGAAAGTGTTGAACAGAAGTGTCTCAAAGGGAACAGAGTGTCTTAATGCTAGAGTTCTATGTTCTCTTTACATACTGTACTGTGTGAAATATAGTGTGAAGCTCTATATAAATATATAATCATTTATCCTATATAAAACACGTATAATGATATGGAGTCAATATCTAAAAAATAAAATCTAAATATAATATTACTTAGAGTTCGGGGAACTAATTTGCATGCTACGTCTTGGTGCTTGATTGATAAAGAAAAAAACTAAATTATAGTAATTTATAGCAGTGTAGACAGAGAGAATCTGGAAACTTAGTGTTAAAATACTCTGTTCCCATTAAAATCCTTCCATTCCCCCTGTTTCCCAGAATTCAGGAGACATTGCGTGTTGAGTGGCGGAACTCAACACCGCATATGACAGCAAAAACTAATTTATATTATATAATTATTTCTAGTCCCTCAAATGACATACTAAGTGAGGAGAGCGAAGAATCAAACCACTACGTAGAAGCGTTCCAGTCTGGAAATGACCAGAAAGATTGCCACATGTTATATGAAACGTGTTCTATTTCATTGATTGACATGTTTTCAACATTATATTAATTTACATTAAAATAAATATATTTTATACATTTTACTTTTTATTTTCAATTAATAAACTAAATACCTATAGCTTTTTTTGCAGCTCTAGCTTAAGTTTGTCAACAGCAAAATGTACGATTATCAGAGGGCAGTGTAAAGACTTAAAGACACAGACCAGTGTTAAGACACTCCGTCTCTCACTTTCCACCGAATTTTCCAGACATTGTTTAACAAAAAAAAGAAATAAAAATAAACTAAATATAATCACTCTAAATAAACTAAATATAATCAATCGATTGCGGATCGAGCCTACAACCTTCGCGTTTGCAGTCAGTCTGTCCCACATTACTACGACAGCCTCTGAAGAAACATGATTTTATAGAAGAAAATCTTTACTGTAGCAAATCTGTAGAACTGTCTATATATGGTAACATATTAATAGTATCCATAGTCACGCAGTGCTTAATATAATTACCTCAAGTCAGATTTAAATCCATAATCACCGTGCTTAAAGTAGGAAATATTACTTATATTTCATATATTTGAGGCCAGTCGTGGCGCAGGGGCACAAAGTGTGACTGTAAATCGAGTGCTTGTGGATTCGATCCCCACTCGTGGAGATGAAATATTTACTTAAATTTATATTTCCATTTCTTCGCTCTGGTGTCGAGTTCTGCCACTCAACACGACTTAACACTAGGTTCCCTCTGCCTACCCTGCTGTGTGCGGGATACAGCGTGAAGCTGAATTATTTGATTTTTACTTATATTTCAGCAGAGATCCTCTGTTGCCTAAACCACCTTAACACTAGGTTAGTAGTAACCTGCTAAAATTAAAAAAAATAACAAACTTATTTTCTGAATATTTTAATTTATGGGGGCAAAAGGTAATAAAAATATAATATTTTATATCAATTTGCTTATTTATCAATACAATCCAAATTTATGTAAGGTATCAATGCCAATGCCAGTGAAGGTGTCTAGTATGGAGGATTCACATTCAGGAAACAATGCTTCACAGGTCCTGTCAGTTGACCTGCCAAGTCTCTCCGCTGCGTGGTACTCGTTGTCTGTGTGGTGAGAGAGCTCATCTTTTGTTGTCGATGGACTGAAATTGAAATTAGATTGTATATTATTTTATAAAATATCTAATGTATGAGAGTTTTGTATTCTGTTTGTTTCCCTAATAAAAATAAAAGTAAATATACCAATTAAAAATGTTACTTTATGTTGGAGCTGCTGGTGCCTAATTGCGATTGAAACCACCACCAGAGTTTGATGTTCATTATTAAAGTATTTTAAATATAAACATTTTTTTTTTGAGGTGGGCGTGGTGTAGGTGTGTACAAGTGTGCTAATATAAACGGTGTTTGAGCTTAAGTTTGATTCCCACTCGAGGTACAGAAATATCTAATATTTTCATGTACTCTAGTAATGAGCTAAGGCGAGCGGTGAGTTCCGCCACTCGACATACAAGAAAACAACACGTCTAGTTCATAGAGAAGTGTCTTAATAGGAACGGAGAGTCTTAACACTAGGTTTCGAAGTTAACTCTGCCCAATCTGCCATTTGCGGGCTACAGCGTAAAACTGCAAAAAATGATTTTTTAGAAGTAATATGGTAAAAAAATCATATAAAACGTTATCCTTGTCTCATTACTTAAGCCTTTTTATTGGTTAGAAGTTGAACCCACGTCACTTAACTTAGTAGGTACGTAAAATCACTAACCATTACACGAGACATAATAAAAATATTTTTTTATGAAAACAATTTTTTAAATTAAATAAATCTAAAACGACAGAAACACAGTTGTAAAATGTTTAACAACATTATCACCTAATTGCCATCCTGATGTATTACTTTAATAATGTTTTAAAGAATTCTAAGTTTTACAGCTGAAAATCTCCGTTAGCTATCTATTACCAGACGGCATCTTTATTAAGCTTTTATAGGCTACAAGTAGTCAGCCACTTACGTGAATAATATATGGCCAATTTCTCCGAGCAACCCGTTCTCGTATGTGAAAGGCACCTCGGCTGCCTCGCAGATGGTCCGCAACAAGCAAGGTCTGCCTGAATAGCCGTACCTGAGAAAAATTTTCAAATACTATAATAAGAAAATTTGTATAATGTATTTGAAAATTTTATATGAGAGAATTGGTAGAGGCCTATCGTGGCGCATGGGCACAAAGTGTGACTTTAATGGTGATAGGGTTGTGGTTCGAAGAAATGAAATATTTAATATTTTTGGTGTCAAGGCAAAGCGTGTCGTTGAGTTTAACACAATGCCACCAAAATGAACACCAAAATGGAAAATGGGGGACAGTGAGAGTAGAGTTTCCCTCACCCATCCCCCTCCCCTAACAGTGAGTGTAGAGCCTACTCAGCTTTGTGCCCGATACAACGCGAACCTAAAAATTCAAAAAATTACAAAAAATTATACTATTCATATAATATTATTATAGCAGAGAATATAAAACGTTACAATAACGTAAGCAAAAGACAATGTTTATCTGAAATTTGATAAAATAACAAAACTCACTTTTAGTTTAAGCTAACTCAAGTATCTATTTAAGACTATTTGTCAACTGATTCAGTTCCATAACTCTTAAACAATGTATACAAAACATAAACAATAACTCGGGGCCGACTTTGCTGAAATCAACAAACTTAATTCGAGAATGCGACGAACGAAACGAACTCTGACTGGGTAAAGTTTACTCAAGTTGTCCAACGTCAAACACGGTATTGAAAAACTTTTAATTCTTGTCACAAAGGACTTGCTCGCCCCATGTATAATAATAGTTTATTACAAAAATATACTAAGAATTTAATGTGAATGGCTAATTCTTAATTATATTTACTGCTAACATTTTAAAACAGTAAAAATTTTATATTGATATATTATATAATTTATTTATTAAATAAAATCATACACACCTCTCCATCATATGTTCAATAATTTTATAATAATCCCATCTGTTCATTCTTTGAGGTTCTACCTCTTCTGCTTGCATATTCTTCTGATCCAGCAGTTCCTGACGTCTTATGGCTTCTTCTAGAGGTAATTCCGTATAGATGCCAGACGTATCAATATCATTGAGTAGCTCGCCTTCTGCATAGTAAAGTGATCGTTTACGTCTCTTTTCATCAAAACTAATATCTACTAAAGTGTCATTGGCTCCTGTATCAAGATCTTCGTTATCAACGTCCACATATCTAGAAGTATCTAGTTCTAATTCATTTTCTTTTTTTTCATTGTCTTCTATACCATCGTGCATATCCCTTGATACAGTATTGGCAAATCCATATATTCTGCTTGTATATTCAGTACTATTGGTCGGTAAGTCATATTGAAATTTAATAACAGTGCCCACGGTTACTGAAGCTTCCTTTAGATCTACTGGAACACCCAAACCGATGATAAACTGAAAAAAAAAGGAATATAAAATAATCACGCATTAACGTGTCTTTCACACCACAAAGTGCATAAATACATAATAGGTTCTAAGTCCTTTTACTTTTTGCCAATTATCATATTTACGCCAGTACTTTAAATATTTATGATTTTTTTAATACATTTCTTTGAGTGGGTATCTAATTCATAAGCATCTTCATATCTAGATATTTCTCAACCACTGTTTCATATAGTGTTTATGAAACGATAGCTTTGCAAAATATACATACTATAACATATTATAAATTACTTTTTGTTGTTAGTTAGTATATATTAAACATACATACTAACTAACAACAAAAAGTAATTTAACCTAAGATAACAAAAGAATTAATCCAATTGTGTTCCTAATATAAACTATAGCAGCAACTAATTAACGATCAAATAACATCTACTATATCAGTCCATTCCACTAAACCTGGAATCGAGAAACGATCAAATGAAATTACTCCATTTCTCTTCCCTGGTTTTATTATTTAATACGATTGGTCCTTTCTGCGCGTCGTTTAGTTTTAGTATATATTAAACCTTATTGTAAGGTAGGCTATCCAGATATCAGGTCGTCCCCTTTACCGTCACTTATAAAGCGTAATAAGAACTTAATAGTTATAAGCATTCGACCTACTTTGCAAGACTTGGAAAGTTTTGTTAATTTGTTAATAGTAGTATTAAAAAATGTGAAATATTTGTTTATTTTACCAACCTTTGTGAACAAACGCTAATACCAAGTGAAATCAACTAAATATTATTTTATTTGCTAAGACGGTATGCGAAAATTTAATTAAAAAAAATTGAATACGATATCCTACAATAATGAGACGAAAGTAATATCTCACAACTGCTGTACACTGAAATGCTTATTCTCTTATAAATTGCTCCATTGTTTCGAACTGAAGAATTCTTTGATAACAACAGTTAAAGTCGACAAAGTAATATAAATGTGCTGGTAAGCTTAATTTTAATTATGTTTATGTCTTCACCAGTCCATTAATTTTCAAATACTTTGAACTGTGTATCAAAATAATTAAGATGGTTTGTTCAAATTGAAAACTTATCAGGGATACAACTCAGAAAGTTTGTGATTAGAGCCAGCCTACGTTCAACTTCATTATTGAATATAACATTTTTTTTGTCAGCTTCACACTGTATCCCGTATGTAGGCAGAGGGAGCACAGTGTTAAGACACTCCACTCCCAACTTTTTGGTCTATTGAGAAGCGGAACTCAACACCGCTCTTTGGCCTCGACATCAGAGCGACGAAATGAAAATATAAATGAATATTTCATTTCCTCGAGTGGGAATCGAATCCATAACCCATCGCGCTTAACGTACACGCCTGTGCCACTGCGCCACGACTACCCCTATATTTAAAATAAATACTCGAAAATCCATTAACAGTGTAATTTCCAATCAAATCGTTAACGGTAACTAACAAATTGGCAAAACCTATAACCTATTTAACTGGTTCACTAAAAGTCATCGAAATCGAAAGATAAATAAAAATTAGCTCCAAAAGCGACGAGACGCGCGGCCTAATTGCATTTGAATTTACGAACAAAAAACCTTGCTTCGTTAGCCGGCTCCAGCGCCAGTGGAAGGAAACATTACTTAACTTAAATCAACAGTGTAAATACATTGATTTGATGAGATGAGAGATGGAAAATGTACGTACCTGGGTCCTGGCGGGTCCACCATCTGGGTACACGAGGTACCTTTTATGCCTCTCGCATTTTATCGATACTATAAGTAAATTGAGTAAAATTAGCGTCAGGAGCATGGCGCTTCGTAACGTAGCGTGTCCGTCCATGTGTGAATACTGTGAGAGATAAAATGTAGAATGTTTGCTTAGAGCCTTCGTTCGGTGCGTCTAATGAACCGTTATGTTGTATCAACGATTTGGGTTGCGATATTTTGTGTGATCTATGAACTAGTTCAGCTTTATTTTGTGTGAAGATTTTTTTTTACAGTACAAATTATAACGTGGAAGTAATGTATGTATGTATGTGTGGCAATTTCACCTTTTTATATACAAAATTTATTTGATGTTTGTAATTTAGTCTGAATTTTCGTTTATAAATCATATAGAATCTATCTATAGATTAGTTGCTGGTACTAATCATGTCTTACCGGTATGACAAAATCGAATATCAGGCTGTTAATAGGACCCATTGCTTGATTTTTTTATTATTTTGCTTTCCGCTGTATCCTGCTAATAGCAGGATATGGAGACTGAACTCAGTGTAAAACACTCCGTTCCTATTAAGACACTTCTGCTCTCCACTTTGTACCAAATTCTGGATGCATTGCGTGTAAAAGGGCAGAACTCAAATGAAAATATGAAAAATTTTGTAGGCTAAAGTATAAAAGTAAAACATAATTTAAAAATGAATTTTGGCATATAAATTTATAGTTACACTCAATAATTATTTAGAACCGTACCAAGTTGAACCGTAAAACTCAAATAACAGAAACCACCACATTTTATAAAACCAAAGTAAACTCTATACTTCACAGGATTACGTGCATTCAACATTAGTTTTAAAGCGAATAATTAAAGCTTTCAACATGTCATAAGTTTTAAATATACGAACTAATTTCAAATGCACTCTAAATACTAACATTATATAATGAGAAACGAAATGGATTGTATTAGCATAATGCTAGCAGTAATTAATATGAAGGTACTATAATATTTTATGTAGTTTTTTAGCCTGACATTTTATCCTGTACAGCAGAATAGATAGAGGGAATTTAGTGTCAAAATACTCCGTTCTCCACTTTATTCTTGTTCATGAAGATTGACGGAATTATTCGTCGTAAAGTACGATGTAGCCAGAGTGAAGCATGAAAATCCATCTAAGACGTCGGAGTGCAAACGCGATGGGCTCGATACCTAATCGAGTAATCCCGACGTTGAGTTCCGGAAAGCATAAAACCCAGCTACGCGAGATATAATTTGATACTGAAAACTAAAAAACAAAAGAAGAGAAACCTCACACCAAAACCAGTACCGAAAACGCACAAAGTGACTGATTTATTCAAACGTAAACACAACTAGAAGGAAGGCGAAACTTCTTCTATCATATAAATAAAGTAAATGGCACACGCGATCAACGTCATGAACAGGAAATACAGGGTGGTAACCAAATAGACACAAAAAACGACTCTAACGTTTCTCTCAGTAGAATTTTTTACGTAAACACTTATTTGCCATACATGGATCATTACCACGTCAAAGCTGACTGATTGAACGACTTAAATCGAATTTCACAGTTAAAGAGGTTCATGGATCAAATTTTCATAAATTCCGTAGCTTGGTTTTAGTTTAAATACACACATTTGTGGGTTTGGACCATCGTGGTGCAGCGGCACAGTAGCAGACTGTAGAGGCGACGGTTGTAGTTTAGACTACCACTCAGGGGAGTATTTAATTTCATTTCCTCTCACTGGTAACAAGATAAAGTGCAACATATGCCATTGGTTGTTTGAGTAGCGGAGCTCAACGCTGCTATTTGTATACCAGGGCAGGAAAATTTAAATAGTATCATTCGTCTGAATTGATTGTACCCAGAACCATCGCGTCAACTGTTAAATGCTGTTCTACTACACCGCTATAGCCTCAAATATACCTGTACGTACAGACATAAAATACGACTTTAACACCATTCATAATGTAATTGTAACAATTTAGGCCAGTTACAAAGCGACCATACAACACAGGCTAATATAGATTAGACTAATAATATTGGGTTTAATTCAGTTCCGCACGTTAAAACTAAATTGGGCCCAATCCCTAACTTATATCCGTATACGAGGGTGCAATCCACGCAACGCTATTATAAGTTTTGCGTTTCGGTTTGCCCAATTAACGTGACTGCTCGCACAGACAGTTTAGTAAGTACAGTATGGTCGACGAGTCGTGGCTGACTTGAAGTTAGGTTCTTGGACTTTTTCGTACTTTTAATGACTTTTAGTGCCGAATATATGTGGAGCTATCAACCTCCATCCGGAGCTGTGTATGACAGGTTCTAATTTGGGTTAAAAATAAATCAGCTTCACGCTGAATCCCGCACAACCGCAAACCGCTTTATTGTAAAAGCGACGACTACTAGTTCGATTCCCACTTGGAGGAAAGAATAATTTTTTATTACCTCGCGCTGCCTACGAAACTGCTTCTTTATTACAAATTTTTATTCCAGTTGCCATGTTAATGTATGCGAAATCTTGCAAACTCCATTTTGTCCACTTCCCAGTGTCTGGACTGAACTTTAAATTGCGATTTCAGTTCTAATGACAGTGATATTACATATTACTATTCGTTGCTAATCCAAAATGGCGGCCATAACAAAATGGCGGATCACAAATTTTTACACAACCCACTTACTATGGGTATCAAGTGTATTGTATTTGACAAATACTTGATTTGTCAAATACAATACACTATGAAATGGTTGTTATAAAGTTTTTTATTTTGTTTTTTTTTATCAGGTAGGCAAAGGGAACCTAGTTTTAAGACACTCCGTTCCCCACTTCATTGATTTTTAATGAAAATACTTGATTTGTAAAATACAATACACTATAAAAAGCTCGTAATAAAGATTTTTATTTTGTTTTATTTACAATTTGTCTATATTCCATAGTAATCACAGCATTATGGTAACGACGTATTATTAGGAAAAAAATAGTGAAAAAAACTAATTTCACAGATAAAATGTTATGTTACTTTATATACTTTGGAATAAAGAGCACGTTACATCTAAATTGCCGTTGAAACTTATATGAGTGAATCCTATAAGCTGTTGAGTGAAGTTTGGGTAGACCACTTGCATAACGTATTTAAGCTCCGGATCTTTTAGCTTTTCCTGCACCGAATGTTGGTTAAAAGTTTCATTATACAAAGAAAGAGATAGGGCTTGTATTTTTTTATCAGCTTCACGTTGTATACCGCACACAGCAGGGTAGGCAGAAGGAACCTAGTGCTAAGACACTCCGTTCCCCACTTTCTGCCGAATTCTGGAGACATTGCGTGTTGAGTAGCAGAACTCAACGCCGCGCTTAATCTCGACACCAGAGCGAAGAAATAGAAATATAAATTTAAGTAAATATTTCATCTCCTCGTCCTCTCATGAAATTTCGCAAAAAGTGTATAAACAACTTATAATACAAATTACTGAAAAATAAATAAATAATGGAATTTGTAGCTTTAAAAAAAAACAAACCAAACTTATATATTTGTAGTTCACTTCATATAAAATAATTTGATATGTTGTACTTCCCGTTGAGCTACAATCCTGAAATTGTACGGAACCTTCAGTGAACGATTCCGACTCACATTTGACTATATTGCCACCCAAGTTATATTATACTCTATAGAGATACGTTATACCCTATTCTCCACGTCCGCACATTATCTTGAAAACAAAGACGATACTATAATAGGATTCTAGTCTATACGCATCAAAATATTTTTTTATATTTTGATGAGTGGGGACCAAACTAGTAGCCATCACTTGAAAAGCCCGATGTTTCTGACATGCTCCACAAAAGCTTCCAGAAGAAAAAAATATATATGAACTTTAAATGTACTTTAAAAAAACACTTCTTATTATGAATGTATTGTTAAATATATATATATATANTTGTCTATATTCTATAGTAATCACAGCATTATGGTAACGACGTATATATATATATATATATATATATATATATATATATATATATATATATATATATATATATATATATATAAGTCTGCCTGGTACAATCAGTAGAAAAAATTGAAAAAAATATTAAATATTTTATTTTAGTTTAAAGCAGTACCTTGTACATAACAGGGTAAGCAGATGGAACCTGGAAACCTGAGCATCTAATGTTAATCACTTCCTGTGGGAATCGATCCCACAATCTGTCTCGTTTAGAAATGGACGCTTGTGCTCCTGCGCCACGATTGGCCTCGCCAAAAAATATTAGGTAGAATATTTTAAAGAAATTTTCACAGCATAATTTAGAACACCAGTATATAGAGGTATAATCTGAAAAGGAACGGCTTAACAAATTCGTTATCCAAACAGAGCTATGACGAAGTTGAAGAGATTTACGTACAACTAACTCATTGGATTCAATTTTTCTGTTATTCTGAAATAATCTTAAAATTCAAAGTATTAAAGTTTATTATTGATCAATACTATATACCAATTATACATATACAGTTATGTAAGTTTGTTAGTAAACAGTTATTTTCTTCAGTTCGTTGTTAATTTCAAGTTGGATAGTCGCTAGTTTTACGTTGTTCTATAGAAGATATGTGGATTAATTGCTTTTTTGTGTATGTATCGTACTTTTTCCTGTTGCTGTATCCTGCACGCAGTAGAACCAAGGGAACCTAGTGTTAAGACATCGCGTTCCCTGTTTTCTGTCATTGCGTTAAAAAAAGCCCGGCGTCGATAGCAGAGCGAAGAAAGGAAAATGTTAAATATTTCATTTTCGTCGTGTGGGAATCGAATCCACAACCTGTCCTGTATACAGCCACACCTTTGTGCCCTCGCGCCACAACTGGCGTCAATTTCTATTCGTTTATATATAATCTAAACATTTATCTTACGCAATACTACAAGCTCAATGTTTTCTATATTTTATATTTTTTATACTAATCCTAAATTTTCTTTTCCAGAATAATAGTTTTTCACGCAATATTAATCAACGAAGCAAACACTGAAAAAAGGCAAAGGAGATACCTCATATTCACACCGAGCACTCAGTGGGGGGTGAGTAGCCGTTTACTTATTCCATAAAGGTATATTAGAAAAGAAATATTTATAAACGTTTTGCGACTTTAGTATAGAAAATAGGAGTGAAATAACTCTCCGCGTTCAATTTTTACAACGTTCTCGCATAGGGAATAATACTGGTCTAGAAGTTTTATTAATCGCAGGATAGGCAGAGGGCAACTGGTAAATGAAAATAGCTCATTCCCCGAGTGGGAAACGATTCCGCAACCTTCTCGTTTAATGTCAGACGCTAAGCCGCTGGCCTGTTTATTTAATTATTTTTCGTATATATATACTAATATAATAAAGCGAAAGAGTTTGTTTGTTTGTTGAAACGCTAAGATCTCTGGATCTACTCCTATTCCGATTCCGGTCCGATTTACTTTTTTTTGTTTTGTATGAAAGGTGCATTTTTCAGAAGTGCTACAGGCTATATAACATTACGATTTAAGTCTTAGTTAAGCTTAAACAACGAAATAACAATAATAAGGAACGCCATCGAAATGCTTGAAGCGCGTGCGCTCCAAAAATAGTTAATTATATGTCAGTACGTTGTATGAGTAAATATTAAATTGTATTATACTAAAAAAAATCCGCGACAACATATACCTCTCGCTTATAAATAAGTAACAATAAGGCATTTTGTGAAAGAAAATAATTGAAAATTGTAAGGTGATATTTCATCGATTTTTATTTATTTTAAACGTACGAGCGTAAGTTATTTCATCATCCTTTGATTTTTGTAATTTTAATGTGTGCAAATTTAATGAAGATAATCTTCAGCTTTTATAGGTTGTAATTTGGACGTATACTTTTCGAGAAAATGTAAAATGTTCGCTCTGTTTACGGCCCCAAGCATAGGCTCGAGTCCCGTGGGGGACGCCCTTGCCACCGATAACGTCCTATCATACAGCCTCTTTGTATTCATGATTGAATGTTATTATTATAATAGTGTTATAGGTGGTTTGCGGGCGAAGCCAAGATTGGGCCACTAGTATCAATATAAAGAAAATAGAAAGTGTATTTTTTTTATTTGAATACTTATAAGCTATTATTTACAAAAGATTTGCATTTAAAATAAGTGTAACAAACATACATATATACATACATACGAACTTATATACAAGGGCAGATAAACAGATTACTTTCTTTTGTGTCGCACAATCGGGTAAAAACAGATAAAGCAACGTTCTCAAAAAGTGTTGGGAGTTAAAATACCATTTTAAAGACATTATTTTAAGAACAAACTAGCCGATAGCTTTTGGAGATGGGTAGCTTTAAACGTCATTATTTAAACTGTAAACGTGACTGGTTGTGAATTCGATCCCCACTCGGGGAAATTAAATTATATTTTCATTCCTTCGCTCTTGTGTCGGGGCAAAAGGCGGCGTTGAGTTTCGCCACTCAGCAAGCAATGCCTCCAGAATTCGACAGAAAGTGTTGAACGTAGTGTCTTAACACTAATTTTCCTCTGCCTGCCTAGCTGTGTTCAGAAAGCAGCGTGAAGTTGATTTTTTGATTTATTTATTTCTTCATTAAGGCTTCTGACCAAAATTTATATTTTTTTTCTTAACATAATTTAAGTGATATTTTACATTTACGAAAGAAAGGAAAAGATTCGATATATAAAATACATAATAGGTAATGTTGTACAAAATATACTGCAAAGTAAAGCAAAATTTAATTTGGCGTTTTACCAAATGTATCTATCTCTCAAGATAGCATTGCTGGAAGTTGATAAAATTTTGAAACCCAAAATTATTTGTGGAGTATTAGAAAAATTTCTTAAAAGCTATATATATTATGAGAGCACGTTCTTGAAAAATATAGGTCTATTTAAGTTAATGGATATCTGATTTGAAATATAAATCAACGAGGCTCGTAGTGCAGCGGCATAGCTTCAGACTGAAAACTTGACGGTTGTAGGTCCGATTCTCACTCGTAGTATCGAGTTATATTCGATTTCTACTACTCAACACGCAATATCTCAAAACTGGGGAACGGAGTGTCTTAACACAAAGATTCCTCTACCAACAGTGTGATGCTAAAAATAAAAAAGTGAAAGACAGAGTGACCCATCACTAAGTTCTCACTTAAAACTAAACCGATTATTAAAAAAAAACAATTCCATTTAAAACTACCCACACAACCACTGTACCACTACTAACTACTATAAAAACAAAGTTAATTCTATTCTATTCTATTCATTATGCACAATAACAATATATCAATGTAACAGGTGTTCGTAACAGTGTCTGTACCACTACCACACCCGGATACATTAGTGAGCGTGGCGTGGTTCTTCGAGGCTAATTACTATAATGTGGCGAACGCGACTTACTTACAGCCCCTACTTGGTGATGTAGATGTAAGTACTAACAGAGTAAGTTGTAACAAGAGATCCGACTGTAAACACGACAGGTTGTGGGTTCGATTCCCAAAAATTAATTATTCCGATTATTTAATATAACATGCAATACCCTCAGAATTTGGCGCATAATAGGGAATGGTAGTGTCTTAATGGGAATGGTAGTGTCTTAACACTGGTTCCTTCTGCCTTCCTTCTGTCTGACGTCACGCTTTATCCCGCATAAAGCAGGGTGCTTTATGCGGGATAAAGCGTGACGTTAAAGACGGGAATTTTATTATCTTTAAATATTTTTAGCATTGTTTTTAGAAATGGAGAACGGAGTGTCATACCACTAAGTTCCCACTGCCTACCTTACTGTGCGCGGGATACGGCGTGAACCTGATTTTAAGAAAAAATAAATAGAAAATAAATCAGCTTCACGCTGCATCCCACACACTGCAGGGTGGCAGAGGGAACCTAGTGTTAAGACACTCCGTTCCCCACTTTCTGCCGAATTCTGGAGGCATTGCGTGTTGAGTGGCAGAACTCAACGCCGCGCTTAACCTCGACACCAAAGCGAAGAAATGGAAATATAAATTTAAGTAAATATTTTATCTCTTCGAGTGGGGATCGAACCCACAACCAGTCGCTTTTACAGTCACACCTCGTGCCGCTGCGCCACGACTGGCCTCATAGAAATTAATAATTTCATTATATAAATATTTATATAATACATTATATTATTAAGTATCCATATATATTTTTGACAATTTGCCAAAAAACGCCAGCCACTTTCGTCCCACTAACCTAATAATACAGTAAATACGTAAAATGTAATTATTACTAGTAATAATAAAGCTACTCAGTGTTTCTGTAATTAGGCTCGTTAGCGAAAATGCGGTTGAAATCGGTAACCGAATGTATATTTATTTAGCAGTACAATATTTTCGTTTTACACACTATTTTATTGGTGTTGAAAATATGATTGATAGTGTGAGGTCGCAGGTTCTATTCTGATTTATTGGCGGTTTCGTTTTATTTATTTATTTTTTTTTATATTAAAAATATTGTTTTTTTTTTAATTTGTTGTCAATATAATAAATAGGAAATAAAAAAATAATTAAAGTTGCTTGCTTGTTTTAGCTTTAGCAGGGTAGGCGGAGGGAACTTAATGTTAAGACACTCCATTTCTATTGACACGTTTCAAAAAATTTAAATTTTAAATTTTTAACTTGTTAGTCTAGGCCAGTAATAGCGCAGAGGTACAGGTAGCGGCGGTTTTGAGGTCGATTTCCATTCAGAGGAGTGAAATATTATTATATTTTCATTTCCTCGCTTCAGTAACGAGGTAAAGCTCGGCGTTAAGTTTCGCCAGTCAACACGTAATGCCTCGATATTTCAGAGGGAAGTGAAGAACGGAAGTGTCAAGAAACTGACATTCTTAACACTGGATTTCTCTTCCTATACTGATATGTATGGGATTCGATGTGAACCTAAAAAATATTATACAATAATATTACGTAATTAACTTAAAAGAGAAAGACTATCGTAGACATTTTGAGGTGAATTCGTAAATCAAATCTAAGCTATTAGGCTTAATTTTTTGAATACTTCTTATTTTTTTGTACTTTTATGTTTCCTTTTCATTTAAAATGACTTTAATTTCTCAACTTCACTTCTCAGATAGGAAGTGTTCGACATCAGCGAAGTGTCACAGATGCCAATCATATTTTAACTCGACGTGGTGTCTACTTCTTTATAGAGACGATGCTTGCAAAGTAAGTTAAAAATCATTATCATCACAGCTCCCTAGGGACCTGGGAATCTAGTGTGAAGACACTCCTTTCTCATTAACACATTCTCGTTTCCCACTTTCCGCCTCCGATTTTTGAGGCATTCAGTGGCAAAACTCAACGTGGCGCTTTGCCTAGCATTTAGGAAATTAAAATGTAAATTTTTTCATTCCCTCGAATTGGAAGCGAACACACAACCGTCGTATTTACAATCGCACTCTTGTCCCACTGCGCCTCGAGGGCTTCCTAGTATGTTGTATATAATAAATACTAACTAAATATAATTGTATCACCTATACATACTTTTCTATGAATTGACATAAATTTCTATAGTATACTAAAGGGCTTGTATTATGTATTAAATAATCACAAGTCAATCTCTTTACTTTTATCAATAGTTAGGTTCCACTTCACAAAATATTAACAAAAAATCCATTCGAACGGGGACGGAGTTTTCTAACACTAAGTCCCACAGTTTTCACCAACTAATAACAAAAAAAAACTAATATTTTTTTTTACTACCAACCTTAGAAACTTAACTAATATATGTAGGTGTCAGTAGTATACTAATAAAGCGTCAGTGCATGCCAGATCTCTAATCCAGTAATTCCTCTGCCGAACACGACTCGGTGAGCAACTCAAATAAATTACTCGCTACCGCCACGTAGTACATACGTAATGATTTAGCTTTAACCTATATATAATTTATATGTATATATTACAAGGAAATCCTTATATTATTTACTGGATTTTGACCTGATCTGTGGCTTTGATGTTGTGGTCAAATGAAATTTACTAAGAGTTGTTTTTTTAATTTATGTATATACCACACAAGAAAGAAAGTACAGAAAATATATAATAACAGAAATAATATGAATAACACATAACTTATCTCTATCAGAAGCCCTTGTAAGGAGAAAAAGATATCTTTAAAATGTTATAAAGAATAAAGAGGAGTGCACGTTACGGTGTAAACGCACGGGAAGCCAGAAACCAATTCGATTGCCGCCTGAAATCTGACTCTTGGTCAAATATGTGTAAGCCGAAGATAAAACGAAAACACATATTCTAAAGTCAGTTAAGTTTGTTGTTAATTTAACAATGTCAGAAGTAGAGATTGAGCTAGAGTGGTTCTAGTGCAAATGGGTAAAACATTTTGAAGGCGTTTAAGAGAGTGCAGAGAATAGAATGCGCTTACTGATTACGTTAATGTTTTCAGACTGCGATAATTGCTATCAATTACAACGCCCTAATTTCTTTTTGAATCAGACAACGGTATTATTAAGTTTAGCTTTATGCAATTAAGCAATATTCTAAGTTAAATTTTACGCAATTCATGGTATTAAATCTACTCTGGTACGTAATTGTCTACTTCCAATTATTAAAACTTGAGATATATTTGGTCTTATTAACCTCTCGGTTAATAAGAAGACCAGTCACTAATATGTGCGAGATTAGAATGGCAGTATTTAAATCTTCAAGCGTAGAGATGGTATTGACAATATAGGATTTTGGTAATTTTATTTATAAAAATGGAAAGGAGCAGAGGAGAGAGAACGCCACATTGAGGTACACCAGTTATCAAATCAGCCCAGTAAGAAAAAAGCTCCCATTCTAAAAGAAATTATTCAGTGACGACAGGAGAGATGTTAAGCGTTAAGGAAAGAATAATATTATTCTTCAAACAAACATTTAATAAATAGTTATATATTTTTTTCTTACTTCACAATTCATGGAGCAATGAAAAAATCATATTAGTTTAAATCATTGAGTATTGATCTTCACGCTGTATCCCACACAACAAGGTAGGCAGAGGGAACCTAGTGTTTAGACACTCCATTACCCACCTTCTGCCGAATTCTGAAGGCATTGCGTGTTGAGTGGCAGAACTCAACGCCGCGCTTTACCTCGACACCAGAGCGAAGAAATGGAAATATAAATTTAACTAAATATTTCATCTCCTTGAGTGGAGATCGAACCCACAACCAGTAGGTTTTACAGTCACACTTTGTGCCACTGCGCCACGACTGGCCTCAATAGAATATTATTTATTAAAAAAGAATACTTAATTACGTAGAACTTATGTAAATACTTTATTTTTCTTTTTCAGACATGGTTACCCAAGTCGGCCTTGCTTGCTCAGGGCAATTTGTGAGAACGCGTCGCAGTTTCTACACAACGGTCTCCTAGGTGACTTACTTCATTTTATTCTGACGTGAGTTGATTTTGAATACAATTTTTGCCTATATTATTTTTTACATCACATAACGGCTTATGTAAAAATGGTGCAAAATAACGACTGGACTATTGGAATTGCTATTCCACACTAAAGATAGAAAATATTAATCAGCTTCACGCAGTATCACGCACATAGCAAGGTAGGCAAAGGGAACCTAGTGTTAAGACAGTCAGTTCCCCATTTTCTGCCGAAAAAATTGCCGCGCTTTGCCTTGACAATAGAGCGAAAAAATTAAAATATAAATACAAGATATATTTTTTCCAAATTTCCTCAAGTGAGAATCGAACCCACAACCAGTCGCGTTTACGATCACACTTGTACCCCTGCGCTACATCTGGCTTAAAATATTAATATTTTTTATATATCGGAATGTGACCCCGTGTCCCTTTTCATCCAATATTTGGAAATTAAACTTCACACTTTGATGTTACCAGAGCAAGGAAATGATTCATCTTATCGAATGAAAATCGAACTCGCAACCGTCACGTTTCAAAATCAGCCAAGCGATATAATTTAAAATATAAAAATTTACATTAAATTGAAATTTATCTATTGAGGCCAGTCGTGGCGCAGCGGCACGAGGTGTGACTGTAAAACCGACTGGTTGTGGGTTCGATCCCCACTCGAGGAGATGAAACATTTGCTTAAAATTTATATTTCCATTTCTTCGCTCTGGTGTCGAGGTTAAGCGCGGCGTTGAGTTCTGCCACTCAACATGTAATGCTTCCAGAATTCGGCAGAAAGTGGGGAACGGAGTGTCTTAATAATACTAGGTTCCCTCTGCCTACCCTGCTGTGCGGGATACAGCGTGAAGCTGATTTAATTTAATTTTAATAAAAATTTTTAGCTCTAATTGAGTTAATGGACCATTAAATAGAATGGACCGAGCGAAATACAAAACCTAATATTTCTAAGTTATGTCAGAGCATGTGGTGACTGTGAAACATTGTAGCGCAGATGAAATCACACAAATGTAGCCGCTATTTGCCGAGTCCAGATTCCCAGATCTAAATGATTCGCCATATTTCATCACGTTTTACACGTTTCGTATTCGTATGTTTAAGTTCTGAAATAGATATTTAAATTGTTTTTTTTTATCAGCTTCGCTGTATCCCGCACACTGCAGGGTAGGTAGAGGGAACCTGGTGTTAAGACACTCCGTTCCCCACTTTCTGCTGAATTCTGGAGGTATTGCGTGTCGAGGACAAGCGCAGCGTTGAGTTCTGCCACTCAGAACTCAACGCCGCGCTTGTCCTCGACACCACAGCGAAGAAATGGAAATATAAATCTAAGTAAATATTTCATCTCCTCGAGTGGGGATCGAACCCACAACCAGTCGGTTTTACAGTCACACTTTGTGCCCCTGCGTCACGATATAAATGATTATTTCTTTCTTTTTATTATTATTCATATTTATCATTTAGCTTCACGCTGTATAACTTAGTACTTACTTAACTGAATTCTGGAGGTTTTATGTGTTGAGTGGCAGTACTCAACGTCGCGATTTGCCTTGTTACCAAAGTGAAGAAATGAAAATATTAAATATTTCAGTTTCTCGAGTGGGAATCGAACTACGTGTACGTGTGTTTTTGGTATTTTACGTAAAAGATTGAACGTTATGACTTTTTCACACGAGGGAACTTCGTACTAAAACACTCTGTACCGCACATTTCTCATTGGGAACCAAACCCACAACCGGCACTTTGACAGTTAGACACTACACGATGATCTACGCCACGATTATCATAATAATATTCATTATTATTTAAAATGAGTAATTTTAAAATATTTAAATAAATATATTTTCTTTAGGAATTTAGCTTTAACATCTATAG
The DNA here is from genome assembly GCA_013403705.1 of Heliconius hermathena. NCBI lineage: Eukaryota > Metazoa > Arthropoda > Insecta > Lepidoptera > Nymphalidae > Heliconius > Heliconius hermathena. The sequence continues at coordinate 203,394 of JAAIXJ010001770.1, forward strand.
TGAAGCCTCTTTAATCATTTTATATTTGGAATCACACTATAAATATCAAAAACAAAAAATATATAATTTTAAAATATATATTTTTCATCCCGTATATTATTTTTTGAAGATTTCCAGCAAAGTATAAAATCTTCAAGAGATTTTAAAATCGATGTCTTTCAGATACCGTCTAAGCTCTTCAGCCAATTAGTCTATACGTTTATGTCTCGCCACGAAACTTATTTAATATGATCGTCACAACTTTTGCTGTTACCATCTCTTAGGATGATGTTTAAAAAACTAAAAGTAAATAAGTTAAATTTAAAGAATTTAAATGTTCCTAGGCCAATCGTGGCGCAGCGGCATAACTGTAAATGAAGGTGGTGTATTCGATTTCCACTCCAGGAATTCTAATGCCTAATATTTTCATTTTCTCGCTTTTATGACGCAATTCCTCCAAAATTCTGCGTAGTAGGAAACGGAGATGTCTCAATTGGAACGGAGTGTCTTAACACTAGATTCCCTGGTCCTCTATGTCTATATTGCTAGGTGCGGGATACAGCGTGATTGCTAAAAAAATCTTACTAGGCTACCGTAGCGTAGTGTCTGACGGTAAACGCAATGATTGGGGTAAATCTCCCACTCATGAAAATGATAATTCATATATAAAGTATTTTAATTTTCTGGCTTTTAATGTTTCTAAAATTTTGGAGAGATAGTATCTATAGACTACGACAATATGTGAAGTTAAAAAATACATATTTTAAATATTTTACTAAAAAAATATTATTGTTATATTGCAGCCCATCGTCGTCTCAAGAAGAAGATATAGGAGATTGTTACTACGAAGCAGAATACTGGGGCCTTGAGAGTAATTGCGATTATTACATAGATACATGTCCCGAAAATCCTTTAGACAATATATCAGTTCATGTTGAATGAAAAAGTTTTTTATTTATTATAAGTTCGTATTTTTTTATTTTTACTAAATTTATTACCATATCATTTCGTATAAGATGAAATTTATAAATTATTAAATTAACATGACTTATGACTTAACCCTGCATCTGACTGTGAACACGACGGCTGTGGATACGATTTCCATATAGAAAAATTCATTATTTTCATATTCTTTTGGTAATAAGACAAACCGAAGCATTTGGTTCTGCTATTCAACAACCAAAGCCTCGAAAATGAGATGGAAAGTTGAGAATGGAATGCCTTAACATTGGATATGCTGGACACAGCGAAAGGAAAAAAAACCACACTTGTAACACCTTAAAAAGTTACAGTACACACTACTAGCATTCATCCCAACAATATTTATTGATAGAAATCACCAGAAAGCCTAAACTTTACACGAAATAAAAGACAACCACTCCAATCCATGTTAAAACTATTGGGTGAAGAAAAAAACTGAACAATCTGCTGCTCAATCAAAACATCGTTATCGAGCTTCCATCGTCAATCGGTTTCTAACGCTTCTATCACAATGGAATAAGGTTCAAATTCGTATAAGCAACAGTGTCAAAGGTATAGCTGACGTGGTAAATGTTTGCCTATAGGAAAATTGCATGCACTATCGCTCAACGACAGTATATTAAAGGGTTTCTTTATAACGCGTGGGAGCTTTGAAGGAAATATAATATTTAACTTTTTGGTTTTCCCTTTTATCTTTTTTACTTTTGATGGTGGTTACTGCTTTGTGCTGTTGGAAGGTTGTCAGAATGTGTTATTATATTGTTTGTATTGGATATATGGATTTTTATTTCTTTGTGAGTTGCTTTACGCTGAAAATTTTGAACGTCTATACTTTACTTTTTAGGAAACATAAAAATTTTAACGTACTGGAATTTGAACCCATGCTTCTTGGAAATCGTCCAGGCGCTCTGACCAACTAAACCATACGTTTTCATCGGACTACGTCAAAATTCTTACATGCTTGTTACAACTTATTTTTGATGCTAGCATCTCTGTAGGATAAAATATAGCAGAAAAAAAGGATAAAATCAGAACTACAAAAAGAGTATAGACGACCTTTTTTTGTAGCTGTGACGTATGTCAGAGAATATACAGAGAGAGTTTATTGTTAAGATACTTACTTCACTTTCCACTTTCCGCTGAATTTTGGAAGCGTGTTGAGGGTGGAACTCAAAACCGCGCTTTGCCTCGACACTAAAGCGAAGAAATAGAAATTTTAAATATTTAATTTCCTCTAATGGGAATAGAACCCACGATTTAAGCTTGTGCCCCTGAGCCACAACTGGCTTCAACTCATTGACCTGGCCTGTATTAGTATGAAATGAAGAATAATCGGTCCCTCAGTAAAATTGACTACATATAACTTACGTTTAGGAGAACTACGGGTATACTTATCATTGTTAAATGGATGTTACACTATTAGAAGAACTAGAAGAGCCCTTCCTAAGGTAAGGTAATTTTCTGTGTTTACATGTCATGGAAGGGAGCAGCCCTTCCATGACAATGTTGGTTGATGGTGGTCGTTGATTATCGTACATTTTGATTTCCTAGTATCATTATTGCCTTATCATTTCTAAAAGAAATAGCTATTTTTACGTTGTGTACCACTATATCAAACACGGATCCTTCGTTTGCCCAATGAATGAACCTCCCAGATGAAATGTATTAAGTGGTGCAATTTAACGCCGTACTTTGCCTACCAAAGCGGAGAAATGAAAATAATTAATTCCTTTTCTCCGCTTTCGTATGAAAAATGAAAATTTTATATAAATTTATTTGCCGCTTTGGTTCAAATCGAGAGAGGCGACTTTCTTACATCAATACAACATATAAAAAAAATAAAAAATATCTTATCATAATCTATATTACAAAAAAAGAAAATTAATAAAAAATACGCTTTTTCTTACGTAACTGAGTAGTAATAGTAGTAGTAATGTTAAGGCACTCCATTACATTCTATCCGCTGAATTTACGAAATAACATGTTATTTATAAATTATTTTACAATCCTCAATCAATTCTCCATCTTATTTCATATACAGTATACTGCAAGCATAAAACACACGACGCATCTAATATAGAATACTAACACAAAATGCATCTGCACAGAAAGTGCATCGTTATTGAACGGCGCCAATTAAACTGTTTGCAGTTCTTGGTGTTTGGGAAGCGATTTTATTGCAACGTCGAACGTTCCAAATTATTGTTGACATACACTTTACTCTTGCACTTGTAAATACTTGCAAAAAGCTGAATCAAGCTGCAAATTGTGCTTTAAAATCTGGATTTTATTGCCTATCACTTATTGGTGCAGTGGAACGGTGTTTGGCTGTAAGCATGATGGTTGCGGGTTCCATTTCCACTCGTGGGATGAGCTATTTTTAGTTTTTCGCTCTGATTGTAACATAAAGAACGGAATAAATTTCCCTCTTTTAACATTTAATATTATGAAAATAGGTGGAACATGGATAACAGAGTGTCTTAGCACTAGATTTACATCTCTAACCTACTATCGGGATTACAGCTAAGCTTGGAATGTGTCTTTCTCCTGCTCTGATGAAAGAAAATGTGGCGTTAGGTATCGCGATGTAAATAAATTTGACATAGAATGAAATACGGGTTGTCTTACTTCGACAGAGAACGAATACTAGGCCAGTCTTTAACTACCATTGTAATATATATAGTGCATAGAAAATTTACTCGTATTAAACTAAAACAATATATGTATGTTTTAATAGCATTTAAAGCCCAGACAATCCGAAAAATTGCCACTGATCGTTGATGAATCACACATTCAAGATTTTTGAGAGGATGCTTTTAAACCGCCTCACATCTATACTTGAAAAGCGTCTGGCAAATCTTGTACTAGCTAAACGCAGGAGAATAACTGGCGTTGTCTTTCTTGATTTTACAGCTACCTAAGATGCCGCAGATTTCTAGCCAAGGTTCACAGTATAGCTAATTAATGAGGCTGGTCCTGGCGCAGTGGCACAAAGTGTGACTGCAAAACCGACTGGTTGTGGGTTCGATCCTCGACTCGAGGAGACGAAATATTTATTTAAATTTATATTTCCATTTCTTCGCTCTGGTGTCGAAGCAAAGCGCGACGTTGAATCCTGCCACTCAACACGCAATGCCTCCAGAATTCGGGAGAAAGTGGGGAATGGAGTGTGTCTTATGTTTCCTCTGCCTACCCTGTAAAGTGCGGGATACAGCGTGAAGCTGATTTATTTTATTTATTTTTAATTAATACAATTTCATTTTTCTTAAAATATTCAAAATAGACGAAATTAACGAGATATTTCCAATTTTCAATATAGAATTCTATACCATGCTCCCCTTTCGTGATACACATACAAAGTACCGTTTTAAAACAATTAGCGAACAATTTCGCCTTCCAAAGCGGTGTAGTACAGACACTTTGGTCCGCTGCTGTGATTAAATTAAAACTATTTTGAAAATTTTAATATTTTAAATATAATTTATTAAGGAAATATAATTTAATATTATTTTATAATACAATAATCAATAATATAGTAGTAAATTTTTGAGAAATGTATTTTCTACTATATAAAAAGCCTTCTGTAAATAATTATTATAAAACTGTGTGAAATTGAAAATATTAGATATATGTGAGGAGATACTGTCGTAAGTGTAATTCAACAGTTATATATCCTTCAAATAGTTTTTTTTAATAACAGGTAGCGAAGCTCTACTAATTTAACGGAGGCAAAGCGAAATGTGAGAAAATAATGTCGACTCCTAAAACCGAACTTCCCTTTCTAAAACTTAAAGAATTTTACTAAAAGTAATTAAAATATAACTTTTCTGGTTCGATTTTTACAATGTTAACTTTTTCAACTATATTTAACCTATTAATTATAATAAATCCAAAATATTCCACTTTCCAATTTGACATTCTTGGTCTAATTTAACATTTTTAGCGTGTGAGTGTAAATTTTTTCTTGTCACGGTTCAACTCGATGTGGGTTGGAAGACATTTTGAAAACTGTTTAGCTATAGAGATATATTACACTTGGTGACATTAGTGCGTCTAAAGAAAATAAATATGATGTGTTTTAAGCCCGTGTTTTTAATGTAAGTATATTTTTTTATTATTTTTTTTTATTTATTCTAAAAAAAAAATATTGGTTATTCGAGTTTTTGGAAACTCGAATAACCAATATTTTTTTTGTTTATTTTTCGTTGTAACATTTATTGGAAAAATTGTATTATTTATGTTTCTTATATATTAACCTTATCTATCTTCTTTATGATAGTATTCAGAAGGGAACTAATATTAAGAACTTCGTTCCTTTTCCTAATTTCAATAATTATAATGTTAAATAAATTATATTATTATTATGGTTTTTTTTTAGCTTTACACTGTATCCCTCCCATAGAATAGAAGGGTATGCAAAAGGAATCTAAAGTTATGATACTTAGTTTCCCCATTTTTCGCCGCATTTTAGAGGTATTAGCTGTTGAGTAATGAAACTCTTTAAATATTTAATTTTCTCGAGTTAGAATCGAACCCCCAAGCAGCAATACGCTTATACACCTGCGCCACGACGCGACGGCCTCTAAATTATTTATTAAGTCACCTTTAAACTTTAGTTAAAGCCACCAAAAAATATAGATATTCCGTATACTTTACTTTACAAATAGAATAACTCAGTTTACGGACATTTCTTTGCAAAGTAAAAATTTCTTTAGCCAAACTTGAGTACAGCACAAACTCCATTTTAATTTTAAATCGCTCCTTCCGCCCCAAAGACGCGTTTTACGTTTTATTTTCGCTCATATAAAATACTAGGACTTGCTTTTATTTATATTTATGTAAGTCATAGCTTAAAAATTTAAATAACAAAAGTTTTATATAAGAAAATAGAAGTCAGCTTCACGCTGTATCCCGCACACAGTAGAGTGAGGTAGGCAGGGGAAATCTAATGTTAAGTCACTCCGTTACCCATTTTTCGGATTCTGGAGGCATTGCGTGTTGCGTGACGAAACTCAACGCCGCGCTTTGCCTCGACACCAGAGCGAAGAAATGAACATATGAATTTAAATAATACAACGAAATATAATTTAATATTATGAGAAGGCTTCTGATTTATCGGTTATAAGAAATGGGATAAAAGGTGTAGTAAAAGGGGTACGCATTTCAAGCTACTTTTGTGCCCTGTAAAAATTGAAAAAGTCTACATGCATAAAAAAATGCATATTTGTTAAAACTCCCTAACTTATAATGTATATAAAATTTTAAAAATTCAACTCTAAGGATTATTGATATATAAATCGGCATTCCTGTGACTAACTCATTCATTCTACAAAAACGGAACTCACAAAAAAAGTCAAAGTAGACTATAATTATTATTGATAAATACTGTCATAAAAGTTAACAAAAGTTCAAAGAACAGGAAAATAAAGAAAAATTCATAATAACAAAGTATTAACGATGAATAGTAATCATTACCTTACAAAAAGTTATGACGTCCTATCAAAACATAAATGTAAAATGAAAGCCAAGTTAAATACTAAGTAGTGCGTCGTACTCGACTTCACTAACAAAAGAATGGGAGTACAATATAGACACTGACTTCACTCAGGATAATATAATATAATCAGCTTCACACTGTTTCGCACACACGGCAGGGTAGGCAGAGGGAACCTTGGAGTGGAACTCTACGCCGCGCTTAGTCTCGACACTAGAGCGAAGATTTCTTCGTTTAATATTTATTTAAATTTATTTTTCCATATGGAAATATAAATTTAAAAAAATATTTCATTCCTCGAATGGTGTTCGAACCCAAAACCAGTCGCATTTACAGTCACACTTTGTGCCTCTGCACCATGACTGTGTGAATGATAGTTAAATTCAAGCTCTAAATTTGACTTGGCTATTTTTTACCAAAATCAAATATCAACCAAATAGTCCAGCACCAGCTGGAACAACACGTACACTTGCAAATATAACAAAACCTGTACGTAAAAAAATGGCACGTGCTATTTAGAGCTTAAATTTTATCCCAAGTGAACTCGACTCCCATATAGATCTTCTTTTTTAATTTCTTTATGTTATTGTATATATTTATGTTTTTGTATGTTTATATATAGTCTTTATATATTTATATAAGTATAGTAATATTGACTAATATTAAGTATATTTGTATGTAGGTTTATTATCTATTATTACCGTAATATTTAAATACCGCATCCGAATCATTTCTTTTAACATCTCCTACATTAAGAATTTTTGATAGAGATCTCTATTAGAGATAAGTTATCCGTTGTACACATTCTTTCTGTTCTTATATGTTTATGTACTTTTTTTCTTGTGTGGAACATAAATGAATGAAAAAAAAGATCTTGTTATTTTGTAACTGAAGTCATTTTTCTTCTCCTATTAAGACAAATGGCGACGTTGAACTCCGCTATTCAACATGCAATATCTCGCGTTGAACGCATCGAACGCATTTTCGTAATTAGGTGAATATAATGTTTTTCAAAATCAAGTCCAACGGAAGATCTAATTTTTCTTAGACTTCCTTTTCATAATATAAATAATGGATAAAACTATACATAAATAATATATATAAATAATATACATAATAATATAACTATACAGCTAATTCATGTACAGTAGTACTCGACCGAAAGTCATGGATCTCATTTCCGGTTCTAAGTAAATGTTTATGTTGATAGAACAGGTATATCTTAGTCACTCGGGATGTATGAAAACAGTGTGTGTGTGTTACAAACATAGGTGTTTATTTTTAAATTGTATAGGAATTTGCCTCATTTTTTATGGATATGAACATATTATTTGAGACCAGTCGTATTGCAAGGGACCAAGTATGTGATTGTAATCATGACATCGTGGTTGTGGGTCCGATTTCTATTCGAGGAAAAAAAATGTTTTTACTATTCTTTCATCGCTCTGGCGGAAGGCGCGGCGTTGAGTACCGCCAAAATTACAATGCCTCCATTAAAAAAATATTAGGTCCTTGAATAAGTAATCGCTGTTTTTTTTTTTTTTTTAAAAATTAAAATATAATGCTTACTATGACATTACTCAAGGTATTGTCTATCATTAGAGACCACTTTCTCCCATCTCTCTGGTAGCAATTGAATCCCCCGTCGGAAAAACGACTCATCTTTCGAGGCAATCCAGGAATCAAGCCATTTTTCGGCTTCTTCAAAAGAATGGAAGCGCTGCTCGCTTAAACCGTGCGCCATCGACCGAAACAAGTGGTAATCGGAGGGGGCTATGTCCGGTGAATACGGCGGGTGGGGTAGAACTTCCCATTGAAGTGTTTCCAGGTAAGTTTTGACTGGTTTTGCCACATGTGGCCGAGCATTATCATGTAATAAAATCACTTTGTCGTGTCTCTGCTCGTATAGTGGCCGCTTTTCTTTCAGAGCGCGACTCAAACGCATCAACTGAAGTCGATAGCGAGCTCCCGTGATAGTTTCATTAGGTTTAAGCAGCTCATAATAAATTACGCCCTGCTGATCCCACCAAATGCAGAGAAGAAGCTTAGAACCATGGATATTTGGTTTTGGCGACGATGTTGATGCGTGACCCGGCATGCCCCACGATTTTTTTCGCTTTGGATTGTCGTAGTGAATCCACTTTTCATCCCCAGTGACGATACGGTGCAGAAAACCTTTTCTCTTTTGCCGTTGAAGCAACAATTCACACATGAGAAAACGTCGTTCTACGTCTCTCGGCTTCAACTCATACGGCACCCAATGCCCTTGCTTTTGGATCATTCCTAACGCTTTTAAACGTTTTGAAACTGTTGACGCATCTACTTGTAACGTTTTCCCGAGCTCTACTAACGTCTGACATGGATCTTCTTCAAGCAATGCCTCCAATTCTGTCTTCAAATTTTGTCGGTGCTCCAGAACGCTCTTTGTCTTCAAGGTCAAAATCATTACTTTTGAAGCGCCTAAACCAGTCTCTGCACGTTGTATTCGACAAAGCATTGTCTCAACGAGAATTCTGTGTGCTTCTGCTGCAGATTTTTTCTGAATAAAGCAGTGCAATAAAATTCCCCGCAAAAACACTTTATTTGGCACAAAAGTACACATTTTCACAAAGGGAAAATAAATATGTAGTTGACACTGTAGTAAACACTATTCTACTATAATTTGAGGTTACATATAGTACTACTTTGGTGATTCGTTACCGTACGAAATTCCATGCACAGAGTGCCGCAACGCCATCTTTCAAAAAACAGCAGCAACTTATTCAAGGTCCTAATATATAAATTTATTTAATTGAGTTTAACGCTTTCTCCCACATATAGAAGAGCAGAAAGAGAGTGACAGCGCCAAGACACTCCGTTCACAACTCATCCAAATTCGAGACATCATTGATCGAGATGTTGAACGGTGGAGTATAACGTCGCCCTTTGTCTTGTTGGAAAGGAAAAATGGAAATAATCCGTTCCCCTAAATGTGGATGATACTCACAACCCTTAACTTTGTCCTTAATTTTTTTTTATTTAGTTGAACGCTGTCCCATTGCATGACAATGCTTTCATTATACATTAGTTTTATATAATTAAATAGCATACATAAAACATTTTTTTATAAAAAAAAACTATTTTTATCGATTTTTTTATGAACTTATGTTACAACAAGAAGTAGTCGAATTTGGACCAAATCACAAACCTTGTAGAAAATGTTATAATTTTTTTTTATTTTTCATATTCAAAAATTTTATTTTTTTACTCTAATTAATAAAATAATACATATTACTCAATTTTCAGCGCTACCTTATTGATGTCCCCGTGCAGAAGTCATGATATTGCTAAACGTGGCTTGATATTTCCACCCACAAGTTTATACGGTGTAAGTATTTTGTAGCTTCATGTTATATAGCGCTCATAGGAGGACAGGTAGAGGGAACCTGGGAACCTATATTAGTCCGTTCCTATTATTTCCTATTCCAAAAACACTACGGGTAAAGCGGTGAAACTCAATGCCACACTTTGCCTCGTTACCAATGCGATGAAAATGAAAACACAAATAATTTAATTTCCTCAAGTGGGAAACGAACCCACAACCGCCACGACACCACTGGCCTAATCTAGCCGGCCAAATTTTATTGAAATTATTAAGCAAATAATAATATTAAGTAGATTCTATATCGATACATTCTTAAATTTCAGACTTTCGTCGCAATTGCTGTGCCTCTCGACATACCAGACAAAAATGTGTTCGTGTCGTATAATTTCGAGTCAAACTACGCAGTTGTCACCAATATCACGCAAATTGACGAAGTCATATTTCCAAATTTGCCTGTAAGTATCGCGCTGTGTCCCGCTTATGGCGGGGTAGCAGGGGGAACCTAGGAACCCAGTGCTAAGACACTAGATTTCCCTTTAAGGTACCTCCTTCTGCACTTTTTGCCGAAGTCTGGAAGCATTGCGTGTTGAAGTAACGGAACTTAACGCCGCGCTTTGCCTCGTTACCGGGACGAGAAAAATAAAAATATTAAAAATTATAATATGAATTATTTAGGAGTTGAACCCCTTCAACCCTCGAACCTTTCACTTTTACAGTCGCACTTTTGTGCCCCTTCGCCACGACTGGCCTAGCACACTTTTTTTTACAGATAACCTGGGGCTTATTTCGTTACGTATTTTCCCACGGGGAGTAGCCGTTTCTGTAGTATGGTTACTCAATATCCAGTATTAGATTCTGCCTGCCTGAAATGTCACTATTCATTTAACATTTTAAGAGACCAATTCACACACTAATGTAAAAAACTTATTAAGACACGTATAAAAAGTGAACGTAGCGGGATCCGAACCTGCGCTGCTTGGTAACCGTTGCCTAGTTATAACATGCTTATTCGACCTACTTCTACATACATTAACAAATGATTTAATTGTTATTAATAATAAAATGATTGACTCACATCTGAAGGCGGCGAGCTGAACTTATCTCGTAATGTATATTAAAAAATTACTTAAAGAAAAACAGTTTCAAATTTTTTTCAGCAACCATTGTAGGCAGAGGAAACCTTTCTTTGATTTCATTCATTGCGTCAACAAACGCTGTATGTTCTACACACTTTTGAGTACACTCAACAGAGACCAACGCAGAGCTTCGTCTACCAGAACAAGGAAAGCAAAATAAATTAAATATATACTTTCCCCCATTCATAAATCGAACCCGCAATCGTCATATTTATTAATCAATCAGATTCACGCTGTATCTCGCACACAGCAGGGTAGGCAGAGAGAACCTAGTGTTAAGACACTCCGTTCCCCACTTTCTGCCGAATTCTGGAGGCAATGCGTGTTAAGTGGCAGAACTCAACGCTGCGCTTTGCCTCGACACCAGAGCGAAGAAATGGAAAAATAAATATAAATAAATATTTCATTTCCTCGAGTGAGCATCGAACCCACAACCAGATGATTTTACAATCACACGTTGTCCCCCTGCGCCACGACTGGCCTCGTCGTATTTATATCATATTTATTGTTACTTTATTTTTTTTTCATATATTATTACAGATCATATCAGCAAGACACAGTCGGAGTATCACAAGAGAATTGGCGTATACAGCTCTCGAAACGAAATTCAAAGAGTAAGTTACTCTCTTGATTGAAAACATCCAAGTTTAAGCCGAAGCACGTTCTTTTAAACAAATATTTGGAATCTAAGATTTGAAAGAATGTTTGAACTCTTATAAATGTAGTAGGAATATATAAAAATATTAAGAGGCCAGTCGTAATGCAGGGGCACAAGCGTGCGACTTAAGCGCGATGGGTTCGATTCCCACCCGAAGAAATGAAATATTTAATATTGTTATTTATTAGCGCTGCATTGAAATCTACCACTCAACACGCAATGCCTCCATAATTAGGTAGAAATTGGGCAATAGAAGTGCTTAATGGAAACAAAATATCTTAACACTAACTTCCTAGGTTCCCTCTGACTTTGTCTACGTATATAAAAACCCGCTCACCCGTCACTCAACAATGCATTGAAACTGAGCGAAAAATGAAAAATATAGCACCCCGACACTACTTTCTCACTCCCAAATTATATCTAAATAGCATATTGAAGAGAACCAGTCTTGTATATCAATATGAAACAGGCGTAATTTATCTTAGTTTAAAGAATATCAGAAATTATACACATATGTATAATATCAATAAATATATTTTGTAATATTTATTCGCATGATTTTCTTACTTTCAGCTCGGTTCGGTAGCTTGCGTTCGATTCTCACTCTAGGCTACATGTAGTGAAAAATATATTTTCTACTTTAATTTGAGGCCAGTCGTGGCACAGGGGCACAAAGTGTGACTGTAAAACCGATTGGTTGTGGGTTCGATCCCCACTAGAGGAGATGAAATATTTACTTTAATTTATATTTCCATTTCTTCGCTCTGGTGTCGGGGCAAAGCGCGGCGTTGAGTTCTGCCACTCAAAACGCAATGCCTCCAGAATTCGGCAGAAAGTGGGGAACGGAGTGTCTTAACACTAGGTTCCCTCTGCCTACCCTGCTGTGTGCGGGATACAGCGTGAAGCTGATTTAATTTAAACTTAAACTTAAGGAAAAAGAAACTAAAAAAAAAACGCAACATGCTTTATTTATTTTAACAAAGTAAAAGTTTTTCGAAATTTCCTCAGAGAAGACAAAAAAAATTTACAAAAAATTTGTTATTCCAGACACGGTATGAACGGAAAGGAATGTATGCTTAGAAATATTTGCGAGGCCGCCGAGACGCCGCTACATCATAACGGACTTTTAGGACATATTATGCATATTGTTTTTACGTAAGTTTTACCGTTTTTAGTTTTTTAGTTTCGAAGCCGTAGTGGCACAGCGTGGTTGTAAGGGCGACGGTTGTGAGTTCGGATCCGACGAGGATTTAGTAATTTTCATATCGTCGCTCTGATTACAAAACAAAGCGCGGCGTTGTGTTCCGCCACTCAACACGCGATAGTTTCAAATCATGGAAAATGGAAAACGGAGTGTCCCAACACTAAGAGTCCCTTCTGCCTACCTTCTTGCAAGTTAAACAGTGTGAAGCTAAACAAAAATAAAGACTGTAACGAGTATAGTTACTATAGGTTTTACCCGCAATGCAGCTTTTATCATTTTTTTAATATTTTTTACTGCTTTTTTACAGGCCATCATCATCAAAAGACGAAAATTTGGACGACGCTTACTACGAAGCCGAAATAAATGGACAAAATGGCAATTGTGACCAATACATGGAACTCTGTCCCTACAGCCTGTTCGATATTATTACACGATTAGTTGAAATAAAATATTAAAATAAATATTTGTGTTACTTACTGTTTATACAATAATTGGCTTTTATCTACGGTTTGGTATCCGTGGTTTTTTTTAGCTTCACGCTGTATCCCGCACACAGCACGGTAGGCAGAGGGAACCTAGGGTTAAAACACTTCGCTCCCCACTTTGCGCCAAAATTAGCAGTCATTTCATATTGAGTGGCGAAACTCACCGTCGCGCTTTACCCTGATACCAGAGTGAAGGAATGAAAATATTAAATATATTATTTATTTAAGTGGGAATCGAACTTACAACTTGGCTCCCGTGGTTAAAATGTAATAACTAATACTCTGGACAGAAACGATATAATATTATATATTATGAGCTTTTTATTTTGTGCATATTGTACACTTTAAATATAAGAATATTCGAATCCACTTCCCAATAATTTTTATACTGCAACATAGTAAATAGAGAATACTCTCACAGGATATATTAGATTTTTATTGTATATTAATATTTTTCAATATATTTTACTAAAGTTAAATTTTTCATACAAGACAACGCATGTTCCAAGCAATCACCTGGAACTTCGTCTGCGTGAGTTATAACTTAACTTAACTTAACTTAGCTTCACGCTTTATCCCTTGCGGGGTAGTCAGAGAGAACGGAGCGCCAAACGCTACGGTCTCTACATACCTCTTTCGCCTCGTCCACTGTCATCAACCTCTTCATACATGCCCTTCGGGGGGTCCTCATGCTTTTTACGTGACCTTCCTCCAGTATCTAGTAGTGAGTTATAAGATCTATTATTATATATTTTTTTTGTTTCCGTGAGAAAAAGTCCTCCCCTATTTCTCCCTCTACACTCTTCAAAGAACCTACATACCATTATAGCGTTCTACGTCACATTATCTTAACTGTAGAGCCCAGTTAGTCAGAAAAAAAAGATAAAATTTGACTATAACTTAAAAGATTATTTTAATAGAATGTAATTTAGAACTGACAATTGGTTGTGTTTATAATCAAGATTGCACAAAATTTTACGTTGAAATTTAAAATAAAAAATATATTTATATTTAATTCGAAAACTAACGAAAATTCACCTCTTCAATTCCACATATAGTTATTTATACAAAAATTGTTCAAATTCAATATTTTCCAAGCAATTAGCATAAATTTACAATAGTTGTTAAGTCGTCACCACAACGAGCTCAAGACGAGTATCAGGTCATAGCGGTACAACGTGGCTTTATTGAGATTGAAATATTACTTCTTTTGAAGCATACTTCGGAGAACACCAACTGATGTTAATTTAACTGTTTTTTATTATTTTAATAACTTCACTATTAAATACTAGGCACCTTCACGCTTATCCCTATTTTATAGCAGGATAGGCAGAGAGAACATAGTGCTGAAATGCATGGTACGTTGAGTGGCAGAAATCAACGCCGTGTATTGACTTGAATGTAGTGGAGAAGAGGAGAATGAGGCTAATTCATCTTTCCGGATGGAAATCGAACCATGAACCACGTAGAGTTTCATTTATATTTAATTAGTGCAAATTGATTAAAAATACTCGGAGCATTACAACAACAATATGAAATATATATAGTTGTACTCGCGTCTACAGTCAGACAGTCCCACGGCGCCAAGGCAGCCTCATAAATAAAAAATATATTAATTTTAGAGGGACCCTAGTGTTAAGGCACTTCGCTCTCCATCTTCCGCCGAATTCTGAAGTCATTGGGTTCTGGGTGGCGGAACTCAAAGCCGCCCCTCGACAGCAGAGCAAAGAAATGAACATATTAAATAGTACATTTCCCAGTGTGGGAATCGAATCCACAACCTGTCGTGTATACAGTCACATGGTTATACCCTCCACCACGACCTCAATTTAAAGTAATAGAAATAATACATAAAAAAATACAAACAATTTATTTATTTAAATTAACAAAAACCTTTACAAACAAGAAACTTTTCCTGTACAATGTTCAAATAAAAATTCAAATTCTATTATAATATAAGGAGGCAAAAATTCCTTAAACCCAAAGCCGTCGGGCGAAAACTTCATTTTAATTTTAAATATTCTCATTCTCTTCTGAGGCGCTCATATTTCACATCTTTACTATAATATCTTATATATATTTTTTGTTCTTGCAATTATATTGTGTAGTTATATTCAAACCAAGTTTCCGCTACTTCCCGCATACAGAAAATTAGGCAGAGTGAACCTAAACACTCCGTTTTCCCATTTTAAGCCCAATTTTTGAGATATTGCCTGTAAATCAACGCCACCATTGAAAATAATTCTTTCTCCCAAGTGGTAATCGAAGCCATCGCTTACAGTTATACGCTGTACTACTGCGCTACGACTGTTTTCTATTACAAAATTTATTTCCGTAAACAAAGGCAATCTAGTGCGAAGTTACGCCTTTATCATCTTAAGCCCAAGTTTGAAGACAGCTCATTGATTTGCGGAACTCAGCGCAGCGCTTCGTCTTGTTGCCAGAGCGGAAAAATTAAAATAATTCACTCCCCCGAATGAGAATCGAACCAATAACCGTCACGTTTACAGTCATATATTGTGTTTACATCACATATATATATCCACGACGACCTCAGAGATTAAATTTGTTTCCAATAAATAATTATGGAACAAGTAAACAAACAGACTATAAGAAGCTTACGTAAGTAACTTAATGAACTTACGAGCTTAAATAACCCACCGTGTTTATAATATGAAACCTTGGAATTAAGTCTTATTTTATAAATTATGTTACTTTAAAAGTCAAAATATGCTTACAAATTTTTAGGGTTCCTTACCTCAAAAGATAAAAAACGGAACCCTTACAAAATCACTTTCGTTACCCGCCTGTCCGTCTGACAAGACCATTTACCTCGAGATAGCGTGGAGTTATCAAGCTGAAATTGGTATTATTTTATTGGTAATTTCAGGCCAGTCGTGGCGCAGTGGGACTAAGTGTGACTGCAAAACCGACTGGTTGTGGGTTT
This sequence comes from Heliconius hermathena, assembly GCA_013403705.1. Classification (NCBI taxonomy): domain Eukaryota; kingdom Metazoa; phylum Arthropoda; class Insecta; order Lepidoptera; family Nymphalidae; genus Heliconius; species Heliconius hermathena. Next base: position 219,642 of record JAAIXJ010001770.1, read on the forward strand.
GATCCCCACTCGAGGAGATGAAATATTTACTTAAATTTATATTTCCATTTCTTCGCTCTGGTGTCGTGGCAAAGCGCGGCGTTGAGTTCTGCCACTCAACGCAATGCCTCCAGAATCCGGCAGAAAGTGGGGAACGTAGTGTCTTAATACTAGGTTCCCTCTGCCTACCCTGCTGTGTGAGGAATACAGCGTGAAGCTGATTTATATCGTCTCTTGAAGCACAGAAACAGCGTAGCTTTTAAGTCGACACAATAAAAGATACGAGCATTTATTGCTGTATTTTGTATAAAAATCGCCACGTATTAAGAACCTATAAGGTACTTTTTTTTACAATGTTAAAATGTTTTTCCACACTTAAGAAAGAAAAATACTTTTTAGAAAACATTAATAAAAAATTTGGACATAGTGAGACGTTCAAACTTGAGTTTGTGAACTTTTATTGTTAATAAGTAGCACTTTCCGGTGGTCTACAATCCTGAAATTGGTACGGAAGCTTCGGTGGACTAGTCTACTCGCACTTAACCGGTTTTTAAAACCTTAAAAACCTTTAAACGTTGAATTGAGAGTCTCAAGGATAAGAGTTTTTCTCTGCCTATGGTAGGCTGTGCCTGAAAAATTATGGTTTAAAATATATTTAGTAATTTAATACATACAACTTTAGTTGATTTCATTTTTATACCAAAATTTTAATAATCAGATAACAAGTTGTGCTTATAAATATTAGGCCAGACTAAGTATACTTTTTTTTTAGAATATTAGAAATGACTTAGTCTTGTCAACAAGACAAAGCTCAAGTAAAGTTTATAGGTCTCGAAAAATTAGCGGATAATAGGGACTAGACTAGAGTATCCTTATACAAGATTTCGTCTGCCTCTCCAGTTGAATACGCAATGCAAGCAAAAAAAATTTATCGTCAAGCTGAATCTCTCATGTAGCTGGGTGGTAAGGTGGAGGGAGTCTAGTGGTTTGACACTCCGTTCTAATACTGAAGGCATTCGTGTTGAGTGGCGGAACTCAACGCCGCGCTTTGCTACGACACCAGAGCGGAGAAATGAAAATATTAAATATTTCATTTTATCTATTCGAGTGAAAATCGAACTCACAACATGTCGCAAAAAGACACGTAGTTTCAGAGGAATAATTATATTAAAATTATTTTAATTTCTCCAGTCTATTTAAGCAACATAGTTGTTTGTACAATAATTTAAGGAAATATTATAATATGTAGAGTTGATCTATTTGTACTGAGTGTACAATAAAAAAAATGCTAATTTTAAAATATAAAAATAATTTTCGTGCACTATATACAGTGCTGTTAGTAAAATAACTAAGGTTTAACTAAATAACTAAAGTAAATTTCCCATATCATAACTTTTGAACGTAGAAATTTTTCGGTTTTCTTTTTTAAAATATTATGCTTGGAGCTCTACCAATTGGGTCATATGTCCAAATACGTTACCGCAATATACATTTTACATCGATTGCCTAAAATAATTGAATTTTTAGTTAAAAACATGAAATAGGCTTCATATTTCAAAGTGAACGAAACGGAGTAAAGAATAGTGTCTTAGCACTAGATTCTTTCTGCGTGCCTGCTTCGTCGGTCATTAGATACAATAATGACGTCAGACTGCGGGACTCGAACTTCGGGTTGCAGCCGTCGAACTGACTGGATTTTGCTCGCAAAATTTGTTGTATTTAAAAAAATATTTAACTAAACGATAAACGGTAAGTACAGTTTTTGTAAAATACGGAAGCGCAGTTTTTAAAAATTTTTAAATCTTGGTGTTTTTCATCATCATACATCTCGAGCTTTTTCTATCATCGTACAATTTGAAAGCTAAAGATTCAGCCAATTCAATAAAACAGTTGTATAAAATAAGTGATATTCATTATCCAATAGTGCATTTCAAAACCGCATTTCACTCAGCTATTCTCAGAATGCCGATTCAGCGTGAACAAACGGACAGGAAAACAGACAAATATTGAATAAAAACATTGTTTCGGGTTCTATTACCTTAATAAAGGCCTCCAATAGCATGTTTGCTTATATATCTTCCATGTACAGAGACCGATCCTTCACGATTTTATTATAAGTATAAATAAATAAATAAATCACCTTCACGCTGTATCCCGCACACAGCAGGGTAGGCAAAGGGAACCTAGTGTAAGACACTCCGTTCCCCATTTTCTGCAGACTTCTGGAGGTATTTCGTATTGAGTGGTAGAACTCAACGCCGCGCTTTGCCTCGACACCAGAGCGAAGAAATGGAAATATAAATTTAAATAAATATTTCATCTCCTCGAGTGGGGATCGAACCCACAACCAGTTGGTTTTACAGTGACACTTTGTGCCGCTGCGCCACGACTGACCTCAAATTATAAATATAGGTATGTGATTTTTAAATACGTGACATTCGTCATACACAATGCAGCAAAATCAATGCATAAATTCTGGTATATTTTGATTTCGTTGATATAAATGCTTGATTTTTCAATGTGGTCCAAGGGACTATAGACCTAAATGTTTGATATTAATTCCAGCTTGACAGCTCCACACAATCACAACATAAATAGTCTTGACAGACCTATAAGGATACCATATTTTTTTTGAGGTACGGAACCCTGAACAGAAGAAATCTAACAAAACATACTACTGTATTATTCATATTGACACTACACTATCAAATTAAAAAGTTGTTAAACTATATCACACATCATACATACACATACTTATAACGAACAAACTCAATTATAAGCTTTATAAATATGTAAAATGTAATAAATTAAAATTAATTCAGTTATTAAGGTAGCATTAAATTAATTTGTATAACTTTTTACAGTTCATGGAAATTGTGCTTTTAATTTTGCATATTTTATGCTCGCCGATGATTCGGTCACGCCAATTAAATTTAAATTGATTATTTTAGTAATAATCTGTATTGTTTATTATTTAATTTTATATAGGTAATTTTCGTCGTCGCGCAGCGGCACGACGTGTGACTGTAAAACCGACTGGTTGTGGATACGATCCCCACTCGAGGAAATGAAATATTCACGCTGTATCCCGCACACAGCAGGGTAGACAGAGGCAACCTAGTGTTAAAACACTCTATTCCTCACTGTCTGCCGAATTCTGGAGGAATTGTGTGTTGAGTGGCAGAATTCAACGCCACGCTTAACCTCGACACCAGAGCGAAGAAATGGAAATATAAATTTAAGTAAATATTTCATCTCCTCGAGTGGGGATCGAACCCACAACCAATTGGTTTTACAGTGACACTGTGCCGCTGCGCCACGACTGGCCTCAACACTATATACAAAATAATATTAAACAACACAGCTCTAAAATAGCGCCAGCATTTATTATATAAAGTACTAAATTACTAGCCCACAATATAAACTGGAAACTTTCTACATTATCTTAACTTTAAACAAAATTCGTCTACGAAAGTATTTCCAGACACGACACAGTAGAGGCAGGTTAGAGAATTCACCGTAATATTTGTGTTGCAACATAAACAGGTTTTTGAGGTATTTCTAGCATCTTGCTTTCTTAGTACTATTAATATTTTATAATAATGTTGTAACAAAATAACTTAATAGTATTCCTTATTACCCTGGTAAAAGGTGTCTGCATGTCTGTCTGTTGCACTACAGCTCCGGAATTAATGAACTGATTTGAGTGCAGTTTTTTTTAATCGAAAATCCTGTTCATTGCAGTGGCTCTTTGCTATGTATTCCGCACACAACAGGGTAGATAGAGCGATCTTAAGGTTAAGACACTCCGTACCCCATTTTCCGCTAAATTCAGGAGGCATTGCATGTTGAGCGGCGGAACTCAACGCTGCGCTTTGCTTAGACATCAGAGCGAAGAAATGAAAATATATATATTTCATTTCTTCGAGTGAGGATCGAACCCACAAACAGTCGCATTTACGGTCACACACTTGTGCCCCTGTGCCACGACTGGCTTCCTTATTATTATGTTATACCAAAATAATGTAAAATTCCTACTTAAACTTAACTCCTTTGATTTTTTTCCGATGTTGGTAGTACTATCTATAACATTTGCCAAGCGTCTGTTTGTTATTATTTTAACTATATTACGTTGAATATAACATTATCAATATCATGAAACTTTCTTATCAGCTTCACGCTGAATCCCGCACATAATATAGTAAGCAGAGAGAACCTAGTGTCAAGACACTCCGTTTCCCATTTTCACCACACCAAGGCGAAGAAATAAAAATATACATTTAAATATTTCATCCACCTAGAGAGGGGATTGAACCCACAACCAGTGGTGCTCACAGTCATCCACTTGTGCACCTGCGCCACGACTGGCCTCAATCATTTTAATCAATGAAACTTCTTCAGTAATTATAAGACTTGAAGAAATTTTTAATTAAATTGTGCTCGAATCCTCTAACATCCACGTTTGTTTCCAATATCTTGTTTATTAATAGTTAATTGATTCTTGCTATTTCATCAGTTTTTCGCTTCACGCTATATCCCGCGTATCGCTGTATGCGGGGTAGACAAAGGGAACTTAGTTGTAAGACATTCCGTTACCCAATTTTTGAGACATTGGCTTGATGAAGGATGTTTCAATAGAAATTTCTTGATACTAGGGCAAGGAAATAAAAATAATTCATTTTCTTGAATAGGAATCGAACTAATAACCGTCATGTTTACAGTTACACGCGTGCCTTTTTGTATGAAACACTATATTACTGCTCGATTTATTTTTTCATATCTAATAATTAAACTTCTTTTAAATATTAACAAATAATATGATGTTATCTGATTATTTTAAGACAAGTCCCATATGTGTGTGTGGATAAAAAAATATATCAAACGTTTGTGCAACACTATTAACTTTTAGAAGATATATTCTTTATATTTAGTTATTATAAATTATTAATATCAATAAATTACTACTATTAATAATCATTCAAGTTTACTCCACTTACATTCTGAAGGCACTGCGTGTTGAGTGGCGGAACTCAAAGCCGCGCTTTGTCTCGACACCAGCTTACATCACACATTGTGCTCCTACGCCACCACTGGCCTCATTTACATAGAATAGTTAAGTTAATAAAAATAATTTCAATATATGATAGTTTTTTTTTAAGTTTTTGTTTTATTTACACTTTCCGAAAAAATAAGTCATGTGAGCAATTAATACAGCCTAATAAATTCGATTTTAATGGTTTTTGTAAACATTAAAATTGTATGCACTCAATCAATAGATATTATTTCTTTCTTCAATATCTAAATTTAATATTATTTTATAATCCATGTATTTTTTTCAAATTTTTGACTTTTTATATATTGTTTAGGACTCGATATATATAATAATAGACTAGGAGTACAAAAAAAAACAAATGAATATTATTTGAGACTTTATTATTATAAGACATTTTTAAAATTTCTAGAGTAGAGTACCTGTATTAGATACATTAATACATAGATCGATATTTTTACATTTTATAGTTTAACTTTCAAACTCACA
>JAAIXJ010001771.1:2974-78660 GCA_013403705.1 Heliconius hermathena
GCTTCACGCTGTATCCCGCACACAGCAGGGTAGGCAGAGGGAACCTAGTGTTAAGACACTCCGTTCCCCACTTTCTGCCGAATTCTGGAGGCATTGCGTGTTGAGTGGCAGAGCTCAACGCCGCGCTTAACCTCGACACCAGAGCGAAGAAATGGAAATATAAATTTAAGTAAATATTTCAACTCCTCGAGTGGGGATCTAACCCACAACCAGTCGATTTTACAGTCACACCTCGTGCCGCTGCGCCACGACTGGCCTCAATTGTTTTTTACACCGGCTTTTTATGTATGGCGTGAATTAGTATCTACTTTTATAATATTTAATTCTAAAAAGCTTGAGAAGTTTAATTATTTTTCTGTAGCCTAAGGCTGTCTGTTGGAGCTAGGTTTTAATATTCTTTTCGACTTTAAAAATAAAGAAATATAGAGGTCGAGTCGTAAATAAATATTTAAATATTTTTTAGAAACCTGGGTTAGAATTTTTTGAAGCTATGAATTAGCCATTTCAAAAATTCTAGTCTATTTGGTTGCGCGCTAATTACTTTAAAAAACTAGAGCGAGTTGATTAAACGTTTTCAATTTTCCTTCGTAGCATCAAATACACTTAATTTTTTTTCGCTATTCGCAAAAAATAACGCTCAACCAGTAGGATTGTACACAGATTACAAAAACTTAACTTAGCTTCACTTTGTATCCCTAGCGGGATAAGTAGTAAGAGAGAACGGCGCGCCAAACATTCCAATTCTGGGGGTCTCTATGCTTTTTACGCGATCTTTCTTCAGTATCTTTAATACTGTTTTCGAAGGTCAACCGAGGTCTCTCTCTACCTCTCTTACCGCTTACTTTTCCATCATCTTTTTTGCCATTTTTTCAACGTACCCAAACCAACTGAGCACGTTCTTCTTTATTCTCATCAGTTCCGTTCCATCCTGTGTATCTCTTCATTGCGGATTCGATCAGCTAAGCTGACTCAGCATATCCTACGAAGGGATCGCATCTCCACAGCATTAATTCTTCTTCTGTAATATCCACGTTTTACTGCCGTATAACAGCATCGGTACCAACACTGCATTGTGTACAGAGAAACGTGTAGCTGTGCTGACGTTTCACCGTCTCATCAATGCAGCCAAAGCACCGTCCACCTTGTTACCAGCAACAATACACATGCCTTTCCACATCCATCTCGTATCTTCCATCTCTATGGAACACACTTCCAAAATATACCACTTCATTCACTTTATCTTATAATTTACACTGATCTTGCAATCCGTCCTTTCTTCATTTCTTTCAAATACTAGAACCTTTGTCTTATTCGCATTCAGGCTTAGACTATACAGATTACATGTTAGTAAATATATAAAAAAATAATATATAAAAACGCGTTATAAAATTACATCAGCTTCAGCCCGCCCACAGCAGGGTAGACCTCTGTCTACCCTGCTGTGTGCGGTTTCCTCTGGAAACCTAGTGTTAAGACTCCATTCTCCATTTGCGGCGGAACTTACAGCTGCGCTTTTCCTCGACACCAAAGCGAAGAAATGCAAATTTAAATAATTATTTCATTTCCTCGAGTAGGGATCGAACCCACAACAAGTTGCATTTACAGTAACACACTTGTGGGCACAAGTGTGTTACTGTAAATACAACTTGTTGTGGGTTAACTGCGCCTCGATTGGCCTCAATATAATTATTTTTCGCCAGCACTAACTATACGATTATTCATTTAATAAACAGAGTTGACTGACAACTATACTTAGTTTTAAATTTTTTATTATTTTAATCTGTAATAATCTATGGTTTTTTTACTATATTATCGTAATTTCTATAAGAATGTGATTGTTTTGAGTCAAAAAATACGACCAATGTTGATACTTGATATTTATAATAATATATTTTGAGCAAATTCGCAAACCCCTTTTAATTCCTTTTGTTAATAAATATTGGGTCAGTATCATTCTTCAGTCTATGTAATTGTATTTTATAATATTAGTTACTTTTTTTTCCACTTGGCTTTATTGCTAGACATCATCACCGGGCGGGGAGTTAGGAGGAGAGAGATACTCCATTCTCGTCTTTTCCCTACAGATTCCAGACTTCATGTAAAGTGGCTCAACTATTAATGTATATACATACATATGTGGAAATATAATAATATAAAATTTTCACATTAAAAATAATATATTGGGATAAATTTACATTTTAATACATTACAATATAAAATCAGCTTCACACTGTATCCCTCACACAGCAGGGTAGGCAGAGGGAACCTAGTGTTAAGACACTCCATTCCCCACTTTCTGCTGAATTCTGGAGATGTTGCGTGTTGAGTGGCAGAACTCAATGCCACGCTTAACCTTGACACCAGAGCGAAGAAATGGAAATATAAATTTAAGTTTATATTTCATCTCCTCGAGTGGGGGTCGAACCCACAACCAGTCAGTTTTACAGTCACACCTTGTGCCGCTCAATATTAAAGTAAAAAATGTATAAGGATCAAATGAAAAAACATTATTCAATGTATAATACATTTTATTACAACTACATTATAAAATTATATACTCTAGATATTATTTAGGTTTAGCTTGTATTTTTGTTACTTTTGTTGGATCATATTTAAAAGTTTTTTGCAACGGTCCCTGCCCTGCTCTAGTGAAAATCATCTCATCTACTCTTTGTCTGTCTGCTAAGTCCCTTGATAACTTTAAATTTGTCCATGATTCCTTTGCACCTTCTACAAATCCTTTTTTCTTAATGGGTAAATTTTCTGGATTATGTTTTAACAACTTAGGAATCTTAAAATACTCTCTTACGGCGGGTATCTTCAAAAAAGATACCTGAACCAGAGAAATGAAATTAGTCGAACACCAATACACTAGAATAGCCCCAGGGAAATTAATTGTAAATGGTATCATAACAAGAGGTATGGCCCTCAGAAAATATCTCATAAGCTGCATATTTTGGGCATCAAGACGGCCTCCATCTACTCCGAGTTCTATGGTAGCCCACATAGTGGCACTTGTAATAAGAGGTAAAATGAAAAATTGATCAGGTACAGTCAAATCTGCAAACCACCACAGACCACCATGCATCATACTTTCAACAGGACAATTAGCCATACCTCTTAACCCCATAAAAAACGAAATGAACAATGGTGCTTGAGCTAATGGTACAAGTACATTTTTTAAAGGATTTAAACCTTTTTCTTTCATAAACATCATCATTTCTTGTGCATAACGTGCAGCCTCCAACTGATTTCCTGTCTGTCGTGCTTGTGTCATTTTTGTTTGAAGTAATTGAATTTCAGGTAAATTATTATTCATTACTGCAGTATTTCGTTGCGATATTATAACTAGAGGAAACATTAATAGCCTAACAACAACTGTACCAATCATTATAGCACCCCACCATGGGACATCAAGTGAAATATGTAAAAATTCTAAGCAATTTTGTACTATGCCGACAGGACTCCATCCTCCAAGTCCAAGACTAACGAAAGTGGGTTCACCATTAGCGGCCAGCGACTGTACAGCTTCTGTTATGTCACCAACTGCTATAGAATCTGGTACTGGAGGTGGTTCTGGAATATTATCTACAATAGGTAGTGTTTTTGCTACATCACTAGTCGAGGCAAATCGTACTGATCCAGCAGATGAATAGAAGTAGTAAATTCTAGCTTTTCTAACCTCAATGTTTTTTTCGCAGAATAAACTGATAATGCCGCTGCGACGACCATGTCGACTTAGTAATTTAAACATAATTACTTTTTGTATCCCAATATAAGCTTTAAAATTATGGTAGTATTCCTCTAATTATATAAAATAACCAGAAAACACAAGTTATTTAAAGATACATCTTGACAGTGGCATTGACAAATAAAAAATTCGAATGATAATAAAATATACAGATAAATAAGAGTAGAAATACGCAGTACAATAAGTATAAAACTGAAGTGAAAAAGTGAAATTAATCTTGAACAATATACGGTACGGTACTTCTAATTTACATACGATAGGTACCGTATCTTAATGTTATATAAGTGCCCAGCTCTCGACTTTTGATTTTAACTCGACATATAATTTTAAGAACAGAAATGTTCTGTCAATGTTGGCATTCATAATTTAAAATGTCTACCAAATATTTTAGTTAAATAAAACAAATTATTCCTTAGATTGTCTTTTAATAAATTAACGTTTACTATTTTTTTTCAGTTTCCCGCACACAGCAGGCTAGGCAGAGGGAACCTAGTGTTAAGACACTCTATTCCCCACTTTCTGCCGAATTCTGGAGGCATTGCGTGTTGAGTGGCAGAACTCAACGCCGCGCTTAACCTCGACACCACAGCGAGGAAATGGAAATATAAATTTAAGTAAATATTTCATCTCCTCGAGTGGGAATCGAACCTACAACCAGTCGGTTTTACAGTCACACTTTGTGTCCATGCGCCACGACTGGCCTTTACAATTATCATATTTAATAATATTAAATATATAAAACCATAATTCATTTTTACCTTTAAAATAATTAAAATTTAAAATGTTTGTTTGACATAAAAGGATGTTTAAAACAATTGCTATAAGTTGTAAAGAAAATAAAACTTTATTTTGATATTTACTAGCTATTAGCTAGCTGAGGCCGGTCGTGGCGCAGTGGCACGAGGTGTGACTGCAAAATCGACTGGTTGTGGGTTCGATCCCCACTCGAGGAGATGAAATATCTACTTAAATTTATATTTCCATTTCTTCGCTCTGGTGTCGAGGTTAAGCGCGGCGTTGAGTTCTGCCCCTCAACACGCAATGCCTCCAGAATTCGGCAGAAAGTGGGGAACAGAGTGTCTTAACATTAGGTTCCCTTTGCCTACTCTGCTGTGTGCGGGATACAGCGTGAAGCTGATTTGATTTGATTTTTTTTTTACTAGCTATTATTATAATAATATTCGTGACTATTTATTCGCTTATTATTAACGATCATTTAATAGAACCATACACTACGCCAGGTCTAGCTTTGCATTTTTGTAAGTGTTCTTTTATAACGGAAGTATTTGTTACTAACTCAAACGACTAATCATAAGTGAAAAATTATGAAGCGTAGAAAAAAATATATTTTTTACATTTCTATATTTTTTAGGCTCCTTTTTTTATAATCCATAAATTATTAGGTATAATAAACTTTACTTTAAAAAAGTCAATATTGTTTTCCGTACATATATAATCTTCGCCTTAAATTTATAAACTTATTGTTGCTATTCTATGCCTGTTCCTACTTCGTTGACATTTTATAAGTGTCACTAAACAGTAATCACTGTCATATTAAACAACAATGCGTTTAAGACAGCTACCAACGTTTTGAATATTTATTTTAAAGTTTATATTATTTTTGAATTATTTCATAATGGCACACATATCTTATCCATTTAAAAAAACCAATAAAGTAGTTTTCCAAAAACCCGCTTCTACATCAACCCAAGATGCAATCTACTGGAAGAAATTAGGGGTAAACAATTTACCGAATATAAATGTTTATATTTAGTTTACAATAAGCTGTTATGCGTTATACTAATTAATAAAACGTAAAATTAATACTTTCAGCTTCCAGTTCTTGTAAAAGAGTTCGGTGCAATAGATTACCTAGACTTTAGCCCAGTGGAACCTTACTATTTTGCTGCCACATGTTCTGTTAGAATACAGGTAATTATTATTACTATAGTATATTTTTAAACTAAAAAACAACTTTACACCGGCGTTTTAATTCATATTCCTTGCTCGACTCAACTGAAAAGCCCTGAAAAGTATGAATTAAGGCTTTTAACAGAATATTATTGAAGAATGGATGAGATTTTCATGCATAATCCTTTTAGATTGTTGTTATATGTTAAATATACATTCCTACATAAATAATAAAACAAATCCATACTAGGCATGATTAAAATATTCAAATAGAAAATATTTAATTTAAATAATATATATATAATTATTGTAAGCAGTTTTGCATTTTTAAATGAATATAGTTGTTTTGATTAGTTGACTTGCATATATAATTTTTTTATAAGGCACCTTTGTTTAGATTCACACTGTATTCCATGTATACAAAGGTAGGAGGAGGGAACCAAGTGTTAAGATAATCCATTCCCTACTTGTCATCCAATTTTCGAGACAATGAGTGTTGGAACTTAACAATTTGCTATGTCTTGTTATCAGAGCACTGAAATGAAAATAACTTAAGACCCCAAGGCCACAACTGAGAGAATTAATACATATAATTTGTTACGTACAATATTTTCTTTCAGATTTATGATCCAATTACAAAAGTAGTATCCAAAAATATATCAAAATTTGTAGAAGCTGCCTATGGTGCTTGCTTTAGAAGAGATGGCAGACTCCTTGTGGCCGGTAGTGAAGAAGCAGCTGTAAAATTATTTGATGTTCAATCTAAAAATGTACTAAGAGTATTTACTGGCCACTCAGCACCTGTAAGTTTGTTATCTGAAATAAACATAACCTTGTTTTGCTTAATATACTGTTAATATATAAATACCACAATAAAATATAAACTTTTATTTTTGTTTTAGGTCCACAGAACATTTTTCTCAAAAGACCAGGTTAAAGTACTCAGTTTTTCTGATGACAAATCAGTCTCTTTATGGGATATTGCTACAGAAGAAAGAATAGTAAATTTTTCAGATCATACAGATTATATTCGAGCTGGTGCTCCAAGCCCAATCTCTCCAGACATTATTTTATCTGGGAGTTATGATCATACTGTCAAATTATATGACTGTAGATCAAATGAAACTGTGTTAACAGTAAACCATGGTAGCCCAGTTGAATCAACAATTTTCCTTCCATCAGGTGGTATTTTCATTAGTGGGGGTGGCACAGAAATTAAAGTTTGGGATATATTTAATGGAGGAAAATTGTTAGCGAATATATCTCAACATCATAAAACTGTCACTACACTTAAATTAGCTTCAAATAATAGTAGGCTTATGTCAGCGTCACTGGACAGGCATGTGAAAATATATGACTTATCCACTTTTAAAGTAGTACACAATATAGATTTTCCGAATGCAGTACTAAGTATGGCAATATCTGAAAATGATGATGCTCTAGCAGTAGGTATGATAGATGGAGTCATTTCAATAAGAAAAAGAGAACAGCGCTCTGAACATTCAGGGGAAAAACGAGGATTGTTTAAATTTGCATCGGATCATACAGGAACTGGTACTGTTGATTATGTTGTATCTAATGAAAAAGTACAAAAAGCACCTGAATATGATAACTATTTGAGGAAAATGGAGTTTAGTAAAGCTCTGTCTGCTGTTTTAAAAAAATTTGTATCAGGAAAACATCCAGAAAAAACAGTTGCGTTAATACAAGAATTACTAAGAAGACAAACGTTACATAAAGCTATTAATGATTTGAGTGAAAAAGACATAGGAGCTTTATTAAAATTCTTTAAGAAAAATCTTGGTGAAACAAGATTTACAAGGACAATAATAGATGCAGCCAATGTGTTTGTAGATGTCTTTGAAAATCAAATAAAACTATTTTCGGAACAAAATTTATGGCTGTACACATCACTGTTAGAAGAAATAAAAGATGAAATCGAAGTTTGTAAGCAAGTGAGTGAACTTGAAGGTGCAATAAGTTTACTTTTCGCAGGAGCCCAAGTTGGTACAAATGAATCAATGGAGCTTACAGATGTCTTAGTACCTTCATCAAAGGCGCAAAAAGAGATAGTTATTGATGTATAAATAAATCTTTATTTTTACACTCTCCGAGTTTTATTTTTTTGTCTTGTCAACCTCAATTAGTCATAGTTTTTTTGTTAGTCATAGTTTGTTTGTTTTTCATAGTTTGTTTGTTTTCCGCGTATATGCATGTAGCCAGTGGGAACCTAGAGTTAAGACACTTTGTTCCTACTTTCGGCCGAATTTTCAAGGCATTTGGGGATGAGTGGCGATTAAAAATTTACGAAGAAATATGCAAAATTTTACATTATTAGTAAAATACCATAATTATTTAATTAATAAGATCTCCAATAGTCAAATCCATTCATTCATTTACTCCTAAAGCTAATAATCATTATTCTCCCTAATTGTCATTGCCGTTTCTCATGTAATATAATTATCTTAAACCAGCGCCATTGCTTTCTTTTACCATTTTGCTGACACTAAGGTCGCTATCTTATTTATGTAAATTTAAGATTAGATTGAATTATATAAAACATATTGTAACTTTATCAAAAACTCATTCAAAGTACATAAAATGTACTGGTGACTAATTTTGTTCAAAATGTCAATATAAGTATTTATTAATGATCACCGATTTTTTTATAATCTAAAGTAGTAAATAAAACATTAATGACGATTGACGTGCTAAAATTAGGAGGATGCAATTTAAGGCTCATCTCTGCATTGCTAACGCTTCCGTGGCGTCGGAGAATAAAGCTCTGCAAGTTATTAAAATTATAAACTAGTAACTTAATGTTTTTTTAGTAAACAATAAGTTACATAACGTCGTTTCGTGGCAATATTTAAAACAATAACTGTAACGATCAATAGTAGTAGATCAGTCATTTTATAAACTTTTGCGATCGATGTTTGTCTTTGTGTAGCTACACCTAAATTAAAGGCACGTTTTATTATTAAGAACTTCAAGTATAGACTTATTTTATTGAAAGTTAAAAGGAAAATACTATAATTACAAATATTTTTAAACAGAAATTAGCTAAAAATACACTAAAAAGGCACGTAAAATATTCAATTTTTTGAAGGTTTTTTCTTAAAATATATTTTTTTAAACACTTAATCATTAAACATGTCTAGACTAATTGTTTATTATGTCGTTAAGTATTTAATATAATATTCATCTTAAAATAATTTACTATTTTTGAGTAAACATAAGGAAATTTAAATTTGTGCATTTCGGAGAGCTGACAACTTACGATATTAATAGCTGAAGACAATGATTTTATTAGCTTTTATAGTAGATGAATGGGTCTGATTTCAGGTTGCAGTCCTGAATTTTAAACATATTTCTAATAGAACTTACGAATGGGTCGTGTGATTGATTTTTTATGTTGAAACCAGTTATGACTAAAAACCTACCTAAGTTTTGTTCGTGATTTTTTCTCAGATTCTATTCTTCTGTTTCAGTGTAATGGAAACGTTATAAATATTATTACTGTTTTTCGCATATAGAACAGTACAAAAATAAGCTACTTCAACTTAAAGTTTAGATTTAGAGGATCTCCAATAGTCTAGTTTTAGTTGTTTTTATTTATTTTTTTCACTATTCTTTATTTTTTACATTACTTTATCCCTAGCGGGGTAATCATAGAGAACGGAGCGCCAAAAGCCCTACTCTCTGTATGTTTTACTTTATCTACTGTTACCACTCGTCAATCTCTTTATAAATGACATGCGGGGTTTCTTATGTTTTTTCGTGACTTTCCTATATATCTTTTCTCCCGAGTGAGAGTTTGCGATTTATAAGACCCGACCCGACCCAGACGCAGCTGGCTTCGATGCATGTCCATTCTTGGCATCGGAGATTCCCCCAATACCGATGCTTCCCCTTTTTTGAACAATGTATGTTAAATCTCAGTTACTATCTAGTTTTTATAGGTCTACACACTGCAGAGGAAAATTACGTTTCACTGGTCTTAAGAATTGCATTTATTTTCTTGTTAGACTTATAGTTTCAATGGAAGCTTTACTCTTAAAATGCTCTTAAAATGTTGCAATTCTGTCTGTTTCAAAAGGTGTTTTACATATGGTAGAAGTCCCGGTTATCTTTCTACTGGGGGTCTTCTGATAACGCTGGAGGGGAGTAGGCATCTTGCTCTGATGAAAGGCATTCTTCACCTATCGAAGCTCGTCCTGTAGGTGTTCAGCGTCGCAGAGTTGGTGGGCTCTTTGAAATAAAGTGCCAATGGTAGAAAAATGTGTAGGATGGTGGTAAGATTCACTATTGAAGTATGTGAGTATAATTTCTTTGTTAGCTAACTTAAGATCTTTCAGCCCACAAATAAAATGGTAAGAGTCGTTGACATGTTGAGTCAGTTTATACCTCGGCGTTCCGATTTGGCTAACTATTGAAGATACAGTCAGTTTAGTCTTATTGTGTATTTTCGGCAACCCATATAATTTAGGATATCTTACACAACTAGTTACGAGGGATTTAATGTTACATATTATATCTTACGTTTCTTTCATTCTTCTTCTGCAACACCTACGTTTCACTGCCGTATATCAGCGTCGGTCGTCAGCATTGCACAGTGTATCCAAACGTACAATTATTCTGTTATTTCACGATCTCATCAATGCATCTAAGGCGCCGCTAATTCTCTCACCAGCAACAATACACCTGTGCGTCTTTTCTTAATTTCTTTCAAATGCAAGATCAGGCTCTGGTCCTTCTTTAAGAGAGGATTTTCCTTGGAAAGGAAATTTTCCCTCGCATGTCACTTTGTGTCACTTCATGCTGCCAAGTTGACATGGCGCAACCTTATTTAATACGTGCCTAAAATGCCAATAAAGTAATGTAATGAGACGTGCCTTTTCTTTCTCGCACACAGGCTGAGTGATCTCTATAAACAGACTTTACAACAGGGGAAGCGATTAAAGTGTTGTACCGAGGTAGTCTCCCAAAATATCTTCACCCCTGTCAAATATCTAAAAAAAAGAAAGAGATAGCATCCTAAGCACTCGTGTGTCCACAACTTAACTTTAAATATACAGATCCGCTAGGAATAAGTCAATCATACTTTTCACGGTGAGTATGTAGTAGAACGTGCGAATAGATGGTGGATGGTGATGAAGGAATAGCAAAAAAGATTAACCTAAGATAAGTTAAGATTGACCTTCGAAAATACAGCATCAAAGNCCCACCATTTATCGTGCTTTTTACTAAAGCCTCATTTTCATTTACCACATATTTCTGTCGCTGCTTTTCTCATATAATTCTTAAATATAATGGCAGAGTATACTATATTTTAGAAGTTCTTCAGCTTCTTATGCGATAATTCGACTCCAAGTTTGGACGTCTCGTACCTCAAAGTGAAACAGACTTCTTATTCTAGCAACGACTACATATTGGTCTGTTCCCAGGATAGCATCCTAAGCACTCGTGTGTCCACAACTTAACTTTAAATATACAGATCCGCTAGGAATAAGTTAATCATACTTTTCACGGTGAGTATGTAGTAGAACGTGCGAATAGATGGTGGATGGTGATGAAGGAATAGCAAAAAAGATTAACCTAAGATAAGTTAAGATTGACCTTCGAAAATACAGCATCAAAGATACTGAAGGAGGAAAATCACATAAAAAGCATGAGGACGCCCCAGATGGCATGTATGAAAAGCTGATGATAGTAGACAAGGTGAAAGAGGTATATAGAGACCGTAGCGTTTGGCGTTCCGTTCTCTCTGACTTTCCCACTACAAATACAGCGTGAAGCTAAATAAGTATTTAATTTCAATTCTGTTGTAAAGAGTCATTGTTGGTACCACAGCATCATTTTCCTTCAGTTGCTTATCATTATTCTATACTAATTGTCATTGTCCGTATTAACACATTTTTTACAAATTCCATTTTTAAAATTAATAGGTTCATAGATGCCACTTCATTAAACGTGCATTATAATGTCCAAGCTTATATCTCACAGCAAAATTTCAGCTTTACACGCTGGTTTTAAAAAAGATATAATTTTTGGTTAAAAAAAAAAATTTTAGGAGATCTGTATGTATAATAAGAATAATATGCCACAAACCATAGGCAATAATATAAAAGAGTATTTCATCTTTAATGCAAATGGCGTTTCTTTTTTGACAGATGTCATTATAGTCTAATCTGTGGCCAAATAATGTGATTTGTGATTGTGGATGTGAAGTACATAACTTGCATAAGATTTAAGTGCTTTTTGTGCAAGAAAATGACTATATTGCCATTAAATACCTTACAAAAATGGAAAATATGTAACTGAACAATACATAATTTACTGATAATGTTTAATTTGCTGATAAAATAATTCGTTATCTGTACCAATAATATGTAAGTTCACTTTAGGGATTTCATGTTTTTCATTTATTTTTTCTTTATTTTAATTTTATTGTATCATTCATGATGATATCTTACTTTTATTTTAAAGTAAAGAAATCAAAAATGTTGAATGTTGATATGAATTAAAATATAATTAATTCTCATTGATTTTGTCTCTTCTGTGTATATTAAATTGTTGTCAATTTATTAACAAACACAGAAGTAACTATGGACGAAAGGAGGGTTGCAGATTATTTTGTTGTGGCGGGTTTGCCTGAGCAGCCTGAAATACTTGATGACTCTGACTCAGGCCACTTAAAAGGATATACTTCAAAATCTCCAATAACCGACATTGGTAAGTATTGTAAAATATAGTTAAATAAATTAAGTTTATTTCGAGAAAAAAAAACATTGTTTATCTAAACATGCTGAGTGCTGAACTATAAATATTTATCTATTTTCAATAAAATTGTATAGATAAAATTTGATAAAAAAAATAAATAATTATATATTATATATAATTAATATAACTTTATACTCTAAAGTCAACAGAGAATTACAATACTTAAATTAGTAAAATGAATAAGGATGTGATTAATTAGTTAAATGTGACATGCATAATTTGTTCTCTAGGCCACAATTGGTTCATTATATATGAAACTTGCCTGTTTAGTTATTCTATTCATGCCCTTTTATTGCTGTGCATAATAATGTTTTATAAGTGTTATTATAAGAACAGTTAGTACTTGTTAAATGGTAGTTACTAAATCTGGTTATTTTACAATTTTTAATGACCAGACATCGAAATGCCAAAATATGCATGCAAGTATACACTAAAAAAGGGTGCAATATGTACAAAATATACACAATCAAAAGAAACTTTTATTATTAGAATTTTTTATTTTCACAGTATACTTAAACATAATTAATATTATACTTAGAACATATGTGACATATGTATATTAATATATGATAAACAACAAGTTACAAGAATTATACAAATTTATATAATCATTGTGACAATAAGCAACAACATATTTTGCCAGGTTTTCTGCAGTAAACTTGTGTTTGTCACATAATGTAAAGGCAAAATGAAAATGACTACACCTTCCACTGATATTATTAGGCAGAATTTTAACTTAACAATTTCTTCAGAAACCTCTTCAGGCAGAGTTTGTTTGATGCTGTTGATAAATGCATCAATTTTCTTATTCCTTTGAGACCGAGGTTTTTATAAAAGGCAGCATTTCATTTACGACAAATCTTTTGCGATAGTGAACTCGGGAGAGCTTTACTCTGTTAAATATTTTGTTCTTCTAATATTTCCAAAGACTTACATAGGGAATATCGATGTAATGTATGATTGCAGTAAGAACAATTTTTTATTTGAATGAAGGATCCTCAACTGTCAACTAGCTCGAATTGATTACAATAGCGTCTGATCTGTAAAATTTTTTAACTACTTCAATGGCTTTAAAATTCTCAGCATAATACAATATAGCTTTTAACCAAGTTCCTCAAGAGATCACATCTCCACAGCTTTCATCTTTCTTTCATTTTCTTTTCTGTGGAGATGTGATCTCTTCATAGGATATGCAGAATCAGCTTAGCTGATCGAATCCGCAATGAAAAGATACACATAATGGCCGGTACTAGCGAGGATGACATGCTGAGAATGAAGAAGAACGTGAACGAGGGATGAAAGAATGGCAAAAAAGATTTATGATTAAAAAATGAGTGGTAAGAGAGGTAGGGGGAAACCTCGGTTGACCTTCGAAAACACAGTATCTAAGATACTGGAGGAAGGCAATGTAAAAAGCATAAGGACCCTCCGGAGGGATTGTATGAAGAGTTTGATGACAGTGGACGAGGCGAAAGAGGTATGTTATGTAGTGACCGTAGCATTTGGCGCTCCGTTCTCTCTGACTACCCCGCTAGGGATAAAGCGTGAAGCTAAGTTAAGTTAAAACTAATAATGTTTTGTAATTTTAATATTTATAAGTTCAAAATGGTTTTTAAAAATCAGGTTCCCGCTGTATCCCGCACACAGCAGGGTAGGCAGAGGGAACCTAGTGTAAGACACTCCTTTAGCCACTTTCTGCCGAATTCTGGAGGCATTGTGTGTTAAGTGGGAGAACTCAACGCCGCGCTTTGCCTCGACACCAGAGCGAAGAAATGGAAATATAAATTTAAGTAAATATTTCATCTCCTCGAGTGGGGATCGAACCCACAACCAGTCGGTTTTGCAGTCACACTTTGTGCCACTGCGCTACGATTGCCCTCAAAATGGTTTTTAGTTTTTTTAATAGATATTTTTTTACTTTTAAAGTTATAAAAAATTTTTGTGAATATATTATATTTTATTGTATTTTAAAATATAATATTGTAAAATTAAATTGCTAAATTATTCTATTTAATTGCCATAAAACTTTACAAACTTAAGAGAAATTTAATATAACTTTAAAAGTAAAAAAAAAGTATTTAAAAAAATAAACAAAAAACCACTTCGAACTCATAAATATTAAAATTACAAAACATTATTTAACATTAACATCCATCCAAGGTATCTTTTGATCTCAAACAAAAATTACTTATATAATAATTATTGTATGTTTCGTTTTTTACTTAACGCTATTTCTTTACGTTTGTAGTATAATATACACTTTTTTTACCTTCACATTTTATCCTACACATAGTAGGATAGGCCGGGAACCAGGGAAGCTGTTGTTAAGACACTCTGTTCCCGTTAAGATACTTCCGTTCCCCAGTTTCTGCAGAATTCTGAAGACATTGACGAATACAAAATGCCATCGCGGCGCAGTAGGAAACCATCTGACTGTAAATGCGATAGTTGTGGGTTCTGTCCTCTCTTGAGAAGATTCATTAGTTTCACTGCTTTGGTCTGGAAGAACAAAATTCAGCATTAACACTCAAAACGCAAAATCACGAATTTAACATGAAGTAGTGTCTTAATACTGCCTACTGCCTAGCTGTGAATGATGATTTAACGTAAGCTGAAATAATATAATAATATTCAATTTATTGTTATTTCTCGTATCATATATATCATATACAATATTTTTAAATAATGATACAAGTATCAATTTTTTTTCTGCTTTGGCATTATCTGTATTATTCTCGAAATAGTGCGAGATGATACTTTAGTTTTTGGCTATAAATGCACGAACTCTCTTCTAAATATTTATTAAAAAATAAAACATATACTATAATATATTTATATTTTTACCATCCAAATCACCGAAAAACATTTCCGATTGGGAAAAAAAAATATAGGCACTGATTGGTAAGTGTCATTTAACCAGATGTCTAGGACGCCAAGGGACCTTGGTCCGCGGATGAACCAGACTTTAAAAGGAAATAAAAAAAAGTTGTGCGTCCAGTTTACAGTTGCCAGTAGCTTACCAGTTACGCCGCATGTACTGTAAAACTTATCGGCTTCAACGATTTTAATGTTGTCGATGACTAACTTAATTTTTTTTTTTGCTGTTTCGCCGTAGGTACTATTACATTATATTATATAATTATTATGGTTCTTTCGTTACTTGTGTTGTGATTAAGCACTTCTATTTTTTTTGGGTTGATGGTTTTTAGGCGGGTCTAGAGTATTTAATCTATATCAGTAGTCATTCAATTCTCTCTTGATAAATTTTAATTATATAATTATTGTTTTATTATAATTAAACAAGTTATTGAAAGATAATTTTAATTGATTTTTTTAAATGTTTAATAACTAACAACTTTGATTGAGGCCAGCCGTGGCGCAGGGGCACAAAATGTGACTGTAAACGCGACAATTTTTGGGTTCGATTCCCACTCGAAAAAAAATAAATTAATTTCTTCGTTGAGTTCCGCCACTCAACACACAATGTCTCCAGAATTCGGTGGAAAATGAGGAACCGAATGTATTGACACTAGGTTCCCTCTTCCTACCCTAGTGTGTGCGGGATACAGCGTAAACCCAAAAAAACGAATACAACATAAAACTTTTACATTGCCTGGAATTTTTTGTGTATTTTTTATGTCATCAATTTGTCATTTTTTACTTTAGTATTTTTATACGTGTATTTTTCATTATGTATATTGTATCTGACGGTGTAACGTCGTAATATGTTGCCCACACAGACTTCTATTTTCATCAGATAATCCTATCAACAATATGGAAACATTACGTAATTCCACGTAGAGCTGCATTATTTTAAATGCTCTACCAATATAATACAGTAGAAGAGTTGTACAATTGTAACAAACATGTAGAGCACGGCAATTTTTTTTGCATTTCAATACCTACGTATAATAGCGTCATTACAAATTGCAATGATGACTTAAACTAAAATATACTGTATAAACTAAAACATACTGTATAACTAAAATATACTGTATAACTATTATAAAATATAGGCCAGTCGTGGCGCAGGGGCACAGAGTGTGACTGTAAAACCGATTGGTTGTGGGTTCAATCTCCACTCGAGGAGATAAAATATTTACTTACATTTATATTTTCATTTCTTCGCTCTGGTGTCGAGGCAAAATGCGGTGTTGAGTTCCGCCACTCAACACGCAATGCCTCCAGAGCTCGGCGGAAAGTGGGGAACGGTGTGTCTTAACAGGTGCCCTCTGCCTACCCTGCTGTGTGCGGGATACAGCGTGAAGCTGCCTTTTAAAATATACTGTATATTTTATAATATTGGCACTAAGATACTTTAAATTACGTTAAAAATTCAAAAAATCAATATATTACAAGCATCAAAGAATAATCAAATCAACGTCTGTATTAGTATTTAAAATTTTAATATTTTTTTTATGAAATATCTTTCTCTTTATAATTTGCAAGAAAAATAATGTAGATATATTATGTGTTTTGTATGCAGAAGTATGTATTTTTTGTATCAATGCCAAGAAAAAAATATGAAAGCTACAATAAACGTTTGTAGTTAGAAATAATAGCATAAAACTTGGTGTCGTATATTTCGCATAGTAAATTACACTTATTATTCTAAATATAGCTATATAAGTCTTCGTATTGGCGATAAAGTTCAACTAAGGTTCAGTATCGATTGACCCCCGTACTGATTCATATTTATTATCATTGATCATTACTGTCTCCCTTGAATGAATCTTGGTGATATTGGGTTTCTAGTGATGTTATTTATTAAATTAAATCAGCTTCACGCTGTATCCCACACAGCAGGGTAGACAGAGGGAACCTAGTGTTAAGACTCTCAGTTCCCAACTTTCCGCCGAATTTTGGAAGCATTGCGTGCGTGAGTGGCGGAACTCAACGTCGTGATTATGCCTGGACACCAGTGCGAAGCAATGGAAATATATTTGAAATGAAACTATTTTAACCGGATTAATCGCGTATATTTGAGATTATACATTTTGGAAACCCGACGTTTCGAACTTTTTGCAGTAGTCCGTGGTCACGAATAGACTAAGGTGGCATTCGTCTATCAGTTGACATAATTATTGTATCAAACTACCGCCAACGATTTCTTAATTGCCTCGCGTACTGCCCTGGATTCCTGCAGAATGAGCTGATAGTATCTTGCCCTCTGGTATGGTGGGTTTGAGACTTCAATGATTTTATGAGTGGGTCCCAGGTGGTATTCTACCACCAGTTCAGTACAATTCCCAGCCATCCTTTCTATTGAAATTAGGATGTTTTTGTATTTCAATGATAATCAAAGAACTTATTAATGGAAATACACATTTAAATAAATATTTCATTTCCTCGAGTGAGGATCGAAGCCACAACCAGTCGCGCTTACAGTCACACCCTGTGCCCCTGCGCCACGACTGGCCTCTTTATTGTAACTGTGTTTTAATATACATTTTTATACATAATATTGTTTCTTTTCCCTACGTTTTATAAATTAAAGTCCCTCGACGTGTTGACTTTGTTTGTTTGCGCTGTGTAAATATACTACGAAAATGTATCGTGGAAGTTAAAAAGTTTAAAAAATTATATTTACATAACATACATATTTACATAAAAATATAGATAAAAAATAAAGATATTATTTTTATTTCAAAACAAGACTTGTGGTTGGTGCAAAATAACGATTTTCTATGACATTGTATAAGCCTATTTCTCAATACACCCGCATGTGTTGTATAATGTAGTGTTAATTATGTGTTTGTGTTACATAAAAGAATTTGAACCCATATAAATTCTTTCAAGGTATTTATATATAAACGGGTATCCCTCGACATGACGTTTTGTGCGATCATAAATATTTATAAGTCGTTGACCCAGTAAGGGAAACAGATCTTAATAAAATTAATTAGTTTTCGATGCTGTATACGGTATGCTATATATTGATAGCATTTTTTTCTACTCCACATAGTTTCCCGAAAATAGCAGAATAGGTTGAGGGAACTTAATATTAAGACACTCCGTTCCCTACTTTCCACTGATTTCTGACTGACTTATTTTCGAGTCATTGCGTGTTTGCCTTATTAACAGATCGAAAAAATGAAAATGTTAATAATTTAATAAATAATTATTCATTCTCCCTAGTGGGAATCGAACCCAAAACCATGTCGCTTACAGTCACGTTTGTGCCACTGCGCCACGACGGGCTCAGCTTTTTTATTATAATTATTATCTTCAACTTTCGCTTCGAACGACATTACAATATCGTTATAATTGTAATAAAACATAAAGGACATATGTTTATACGTACATTTTCATTTTATCAGCTTCACGCTGCATCCCTCCCATAACAGGGTAGGCCCTGTGCCTACCCTGTTATGGGAGCCTACCTATGAACCTAGTATTAAGATATTCCGTTCTATTAAAACACTTCCGTTCCCCATTTTTTGTCGAATTCTAAAGGCTTTGTGTGTTAAGTGGCAGAACTCCGCGCTTCCCTCTCCTTCGACACCAGAGCGAAAAAATTAAAATATTAAATACTTATTCCATTTCTTCGAGTAGGAATCGAACCTGGCACCTGTCTCGTTTGGACACTACGTAAATATTATAATATTCTAAAAAAAATTTTATCTGTCAGTTATGGCTACAAGAATTTTAAACTCGTTGATTCGTTTTCGTTTCTCTAACCAGGAAAATTATATTTATAAAATATTGCTTGATAATAAATACAGCATAAAAAAAAACAAAATGTTTTGTTTCAGGTGTCATATTTCCCACTTTGGGGGAAAAAGTGCCAAATGGGTATGAAATGTTGGAACTGACCCCGACAGGGTTGCCGGCGGACTTGAACCATGGATCTATGCGGTCACCCGAATGTTTTCTATGTCTTAGGAGGGGCAGAGATAAACCGCCGCTTGTTGATATCGGTAAGTATATATTTTTTTTTAATAAAAAATAAACAATATAATATTACACTAAAAATATGATTAAAATAAAAAAATATAAAATTTTGATAATAAATTATCGGATGCTGTTTTCGACTTTATTATATGTTTTTTTTTCCGCACACTGGAACCTAGTCTTAAGATACTCCGTTCCCCACTGCGCCGAATTCTGGAGGCAATGAGTGTTGAGTGGCGGGACTCAACACCGCTTCCTGCCTCGACACCAGAGTGAAGAAATGAAAATATTTCATTTCCTTGAGTAGGAATCGAATCCACAACCAGTCACATTTTCAGCCGTACTTGTGCTCCTGCGTCACGACTGGCCTCAATTTCTTTGGTAAATTTTAGTCTTCATTTTCGTTTGTAAATACCTATAGTTTTTTATGCTATATTTTGCAAAACCGTCAAATAACAGCCTATACTTCTACTAAAATAATATTGTAACTTGAACTTAATATCATCAGATATATTTAGAGATGAGTCAACCGAACCACAGGTATACCATAACAGTATTGTTTTATCTCGATTTTTGGAGATTTTTATGCTATATAATCTCCTTTTAGAGAAACTTTCAATTCTCTTAGTTCAACATAAATAATAATATAAATCAGCTCCACGCTGTATCCTGCACATAACAAGGTAGGCAGGGAGAACCTAGTGTTAAGACACTCCGTTCCCCAGTTACCGCCAAATTTTTTAAGGTATTGCCTGTTGGGTGGCGGACCTCAACGTTGGCCTATTGCCTTGATGCTAGAGCGAAGAAAATATTAATAAATAATAATTCTTACCCCCGAGTGGGTATCGAACCCACAACCGCCGAGTTACAGTTACGCCATTGTGCCCCTGCGCCACGGCGACCTCATAAATAAATAATAATATAATATAAGAAAAATAGGTAATTCTTAATGTTTTTAAACATTTTTAAAGTGTTATTCCACACTTAGGAAAGAAAGAATTCTTAATATATTTGTTTTTGTGTTTAAAATGACTTTATTCAATAATTATTATACGAATTGAAAATTTATTGCTTATATTACAATCCGTTCACAGGCTCTACTCTTTATATCATAAATATTATATAATAAATTTATTTTATATAACCAAAAGAAAAAGTACGCATAAGCTGGCTTATTACAGATCAATGTCGTCCCTTTAAACCACAAGTAGTCTTACTTTCGACATAAATACGTGGATGTTGTTATATGGATTCCGACTTCTTATTTTATTTACCTTTTAAATGTCAAAAGCAATATTGATTTTTCATTCATTTGTTTCACGTTGTATTCCGCACACAGTAGGGTAGGCAGAGGGAACCTAGTGTTAAGACACACCATTCCCCACTTTCCGTCGAGTTCTGGAGGCATTGCCTATTGAGTGGTGAAACTCAACGCCGCGCTTTGCCACCAGAGCGAAGAAATGAAAATATAAATAAATATTTCACGTCCTTAAATGGGAATGGAACCCACAACCAGTCGATTTTATAGTCGCACTTTGTTGCCCTATACCACGGCTGGCGTCAATATTATTTTTATATTGATATTTAATGTAAGTAAACAAGAAAAGCCATATAAAATGAAAACCATTATATTATATTAGTAAATTATTAATGTAGAACATTGAGAGGACATCGTGGCGCAGTAAGTTCTGCCACTCAATACGCATTGCCTCGTAAAAATCTGCAAAACATGGAGAGCGGAGTGTTTTAGCACTAGTTTCCCGCTGTCTACCCTACTATATGCTATACAGCGTGAAGCTGATTTAATTTATTAGGATCTTGAATAAGTTGCTGCTGTTTTTTGAAAGATGGCGTTGCGGCACTCTGTGCATGGAATTTCGTACGGTAACGAATCACCAAAGTAGTACTATATGTAACCTCAAATTATAGTAGAATAGTGTTTACTACAGTGTCAACTACATATTTATTTTCCCTTTGTGAAAATGTGTACTTTTGTGCCAAATAAAGTGTTTTTGCGGGGAATTTTATTGCACTGCTTTATTCAGAAAAAATCTGCAGCAGAAGCACACAGAATTCTCGTTGAGACAATGCTTTGTCGAATACAACGTGCAGAGACTGGTTTAGGCGCTTCAAAAGTAATGATTTTGACCTTGAAGACAAAGAGCGTTCTGGAGCACCGACAAAATTTGAAGACAGAATTGGAGGCATTGCTTGAAGAAGATCCATGTCAGACGTTAGTAGAGCTCGGGAAAACGTTACAAGTAGATGCGTCAACAGTTTCAAAACGTTTAAAAGCGTTAGGAATGATCCAAAAGCAAGGGCATTGGGTGCCGTATGAGTTGAAGCCGAGAGACGTAGAACGACGTTTTCTCATGTGTGAATTGTTGCTTCAACGGCAAAAGAGAAAAGGTTTTCTGCACCGTATCGTCACTGGGGATGAAAAGTGGATTCACTACGACAATCCAAAGCGAAAAAAATCGTGGGGCATGCCGGGTCACGCATCAACATCGTCGCCAAAACCAAATATCCATGGTTCTAAGCTTCTTCTCTGCATTTGGTGGGATCAGCAGGGCGTAATTTATTATGAGCTGCTTAAACCTAATGAAACTATCACGGGAGCTCGCTATCGACTTCAGTTGATGCGTTTGAGTCGCGCTCTGAAAGAAAAGCGGCCACTATACGAGCAGAGACACGACAAAGTGATTTTATTACATGATAATGCTCGGCCACATGTGGCAAAACCAGTCAAAATGTACCTGGAAACACACTTCAATGGGAAGTTCTACCCCACCCGCCGTATTCACCGGACATAGCGATTACCACTTGTTTCGGTCGATGGCGCACGGTTTAAGCGAGCAGCGCTTCCATTCTTTTGAAGAAGCCGAAAATGGCTTGATTCCTGGATTGCCTCGAAAGATGAGTCGTTTTTCCGACAGGGGATTCAACTGCTACCCGAAAGATGGGAGAAAGTGGTCCCTAATGAAGGACAATACTTTGAGTAATGTCATTGTAAGCATTGTATTTTAAATTGTTTTTTTAAACAAAATAAAACAGCGATAACTTATTCAAGGACCTAATAGAATGTTAAATACATAATTTATGTATATTATACTTATTAAAAATTAAATTCGTTCGTTTTTCTTTCAACGGTGTCAATTAAAATGTTCCGTTAAACTATGCAGAGCTAAATGAAACTTCTAATTGACTCTCTCTTCGTAGCAAATCCCTTGTGCTGTTACATAAAAGGAAACGCAACTTGATCCAGTGAAACACGAGCGCGCTATGTATGCAATCTAGATCTAGATATGATTTGTTTACTATTCAAGGAGATAAATATATCTATATCAATTTATTATTTTTTTATACTATACTAACGATCCGCTCGCGGTTTCGCCCGCGAAATCACTAAAGAAAGAGAAGAAATAAAATATTTTTTTTAAATAATTTAATTACCTCGACTGGAGATCGAACCCACAACTAATCGCGTATACAGGCATACCATTGTGCTCTTGCGCTAGATCGGGCCTCAAATACTGTAAATATAAATACGCAGCTGGTAGCCATAATTAAGTACTTGTAAATTAATTATTCAATCTAAATGATGATGGTCATTCACCTATATATTTTTCTCTTGCAATATTTGATTAACTATTATCGGAAAACTGAAGTAGACTCTTAATGAACCAAACATGTTACATTCCTGTGTAATTTTGATTCTTTTCTTTGATACGCTTCCTCTCGGTATACTTTATACTCAATCATTTTTTTTCACAGCCTCATCAGGGTAAGCAGAGGGCGTAGTGTTAAGACACTCCGCTCCCGAATTTCCGTCGAATTCTACGGGCATTACGTGTTTAGTGGCGGAAATCATCACCACTGCGCATTTCCTAGCTACTTGAGCAGCATTTCATTTCCTTGAATAGGAATCGAAGCTACGACTCGTCGCTTGTGCCCCCGCGACTGGCCTCACTCATTCAATTATACGCATGATTGACAAAGAGTACTTTACTAGTAGCGCTGATTTCTTATGGCATCCAGGAAGAGGCCTTTATATGACCTCACCGAGTCTAAAATAGAACATGCCAAGTGGACAAAATCACGAACAACTTTTATTTGTGAACTTGAATACGTCAATAATATTAATATCTGCATCGAAAATGTATTTGAGGCCAGTCGTGGCGCAAGGGCACAAGCGTGTGATTGTATATGCAATAGGTTGTGTGTTCGATTTCCACTCGAGGAATATAATATTTAATATTTTCATTTCTTTGCTCTGGTGTCGAGGCAAAGTTCGGCGTTGAGTTCTGTCACTCAACACGCAATGCCTACAGAATTCGGTTGAAAGTGGGGACCGGAGTGTCTTAACGCTAGGTTCCCTCTGTCTACCCTGATGCAATATACAGCGTGAAGCTGATTTATTTAATTTGTTTTTTTTTTTTGAAAATGTACCTGAGACCACTCGTGAAGCAGGAGCATAAAATGTGACTGTAAACGTGACAGGTTGTAAGTTCGATTCTCACTAAAGGAAATGATTTTATTTTTTTTTTATTTTTTTGTTCCGTTGTCGAGGCAAAGCGAGGCGTTGAGCTTTGCCACTCATCACACAAAGCCTCCAGAATTCGGCGAAAAGTGGGCAGCGGAGTGTTTTAACACTAGGCTCCATCTACCGCCACACTCACAACCGCCGCCGTTACAGTCACACCTTCGTGCCCCTGCAGCCACGACGGCCTCAATAATATTCTTTAAATTACTCAATAACTCTTTAATAATTTCCACCAGGTGTAATGTACGATGGAAAAGAGAAATTAATGGCGGACGCAGAAGTGGTGCTCAAATCAGTGGACGGCCGCTGCGCCAACGTGAACAATTCAACAGCGAAGACGTTCATAACGTATCGCCGGGCGCACCGCACGGTGCCCTGCAACGCGCTGGTGGTGGTGGACGTGTGCGTCATAGTGGCCAGCAAGGGCGAGACGCCGCCGCACGCCTTTTGTATGATAGCGAAGAATTTGAATAAGGGTAGGTTGGTTTTTTTTGTTCTATACAGGCTGTATTTAATGTAGGCTCGGCGTTGAGCTTCCGCTCAATCGGCGGGGGTACGGAGTACCACAGAAACAGAAACGGAGTATAGAGTGTGATGTTAACACTAGTACTAATGCCCGT
This sequence comes from Heliconius hermathena, assembly GCA_013403705.1. NCBI lineage: Eukaryota > Metazoa > Arthropoda > Insecta > Lepidoptera > Nymphalidae > Heliconius > Heliconius hermathena. Next base: position 27,477 of record JAAIXJ010001771.1, read on the forward strand.
ATTTATAAACCGCTCTCAACTCTGAGATCAATGTTCATGGCGATCTTGACTTGATTTAAAAAATCTATTTATGAAGACGGCATCTCAAGATCAGTCTTAAGGTTGAGAGTGGTTTATAAATACGGGTTTAGGTTCCCCCTGCATATAGGTTATTATAAGCATTATACAGCAAGCACCAAAAAAAGTTCAATACACAGTGAAAAATTATATAAAATAATGATAATCTTTAGTTTATATATGCTTCTCGACAACGTTTTATTATATAGATTATACCTAACATAACATTTCTGTTTTTACAATTTCTCACAAGTACTTCCTTTTCGTTTGAAATCTCGTCTCCGTCTCTTTTATTTCACAGTGCGAGGTGATATTTAAAAAATATTTCATGAAAAATTATAAATGTTTCGTAATATGTTAAAAAATTAGAATGACTGGCGTACATACAATTCTTTTTATATGTAGATACCTATGTTAAACAATTGTATATTGAGTATTACAGAATAACAATAAGTAATTGTGTTAATATAGATATTACTATAAATAAACTTGTCTTTGAATAGTAGAATATTGAAATACATTCTTAGTATTTTTTATAAAAAAAATAAAAAAATAAAAATAGCTTAACGCTGTATCTCGCGTTAAGCTATTTATTTTATTTACGTATATGTAATAAAGAATTTTTGCTGTATTTCGCATAAGGAAGGATCTCAGAGGGAACCTATTGTTCATACACCCTGTTCCTCATTTTCCGCCGAATTTTTCAAGGCATTGCGTGTTGAATGGCGGAAATTAACGCCAGACTTTTGTCTAAATGAAAATATTAATAAATAATAATTCCCCCGAGTGGGGATCAAACCCACAACCGCCGAGTTACAGTCACAACCTCGTGCCCCAGCGCCACGACGGCCTCAATACAATCAGCTCAAGTATTTTTTATAACTGCGCCTTAATATTTATTATTTCAAACACCGCTCTTGTGGTTTGCGGCCGGGTGACATTATTTTGTCGCGATCTAAGGTTGCGGGACCGATTTCTTCACAAGGAATATATTGTCTACACATGTAAATATTGCAGTACAGACAGTTCGTTCCATAAATATATTAAAAATGTCCTCGTTCATGTCTTTATTTATTTTTTTGATCAAACAGTAGAGTATCCCTTATTTTAAATTACTAAGAATGTCATATGTATGTAAACGTATAATTATTTCTTTGTTGGAATATCAGTAAATAAAATAATAACTCAAACCAATTATCTTTGAACTAACCAATTGATAAAAATGAAACTGCTTCACGCTGTATCACACAGTAGACAGATGAAATTTAGTGATAAGACAGTCACTCCGTTCCTCATTTTTCGCCAAATTCTAGAAGCATTGCGTGTTGAGCGGCGGAAGTCAACGCCGCGCTTTGTTTCGACACCAGAGCGAAGAAAATATAGAGTAAATAAATATAAATTCCGTCGCGTTTACAGTCACACACTTGGGCCCCTGCGCCACGACTGGCCTAAATTACTAGTATGTAATGTGTGAGTAAAATGTATGTACATACATAAATATTTTTTCTTTGTAGAAATATTGTTAGGTTAGTTGAATAAACCAATTGATAAGATCGTTTTTCAACGATTAACAATTTTTAACATTTTTAAAGTGTTATTTCACACTTAAGAAAGAAAAATACTTATTTAGAAAACGTATAAAAATTTTGAACGTAGCTCACGGGTTCGAGTCCCGCTACGTTCAAAATTTTGTATACGTTTTCTAAATAAGTATTTAACGATTAACAAATATATCCATGAATCTTCTTTCTCCCGTCACCCTCAAAGATAACTATGAAGTGCCGGCGACGTAACGCGAGTTAACTGTTTATTATTGAATTATTTTTTACTTTACGTGTTATATAAATTTATGTTATATAAAAAAAAATAGATTTATTTTTACGTGACATTGCTAAGTAGCTTCCTAGTATTGAATTATTTAGATATAACTTCGTGCCTTTGTGTAGTTTGTATTAGGCTTGTGTCGATCGGTCAATCTCCGTGATTGATATCGATCTCGATCAGTTGTGACAATGAACCGGTTCATATGATTCGTTCATTCGAACGATTGGATTGATGTATTCAGGAAGCGACTCCCACTTTGCTTAGACTGACTTTTTTTATCAGCACCAGAGACACTTGGTCCGTAGACTTTTTTACTTTATTATTATATCTATTCTCATCATATATATTAATTACATTATTGTTTTTATATTAATCACATTATTTTTTACTATATAAATATTTACTTTGAAACGTGCAGCAAAAATAGATTCTAATTCGATTATATTTAAGATATATTTTATTCCTGTTTTCATACTGTCTCTGTCGCACTCGAATGACTCTTGCCTACATTGTCGCCAAACTGAAAACTTAATTATCATCTCGATTTTGTGGAGGTGGGCTTTAATGGCTGCAACAGTTTCGAACTAAAGCAGCCATTATCATACTAAACTATGATGTGTACTTTTACTAGTTCCAATAAAAAAAAATATTTTTATTATTTATTTTTTATCTATTATGACTCTTATTTCATATCAATATCTAAATCTAAATATCCTATATCAAATAACATTTAATTAAAAATATAAATAAAACAAAATCGGTTTTACGATGTATCCCGCACACAGCAAGGAAGGTACACAGGTACAGGTAGGAAGAGGGTACATAATGCTCTAAGACACTCTGTTCTCCACTTTCCGCTGAATTCTAGAGGCACTGCATGTTGAGTGGCTTAATACATTAAATATAAATAATTACTAATGATTTATAAACGTTCCAAATTTTGTAATATAAATATATCATAATAGTTACTCATAGTTGTTATATTTTAGTATTCGTTTGTCATATCCATTTCTGAAAACTTTATTATCGATATAAAAAATAATATCGGATATTATAAGTTATAGGTACGCAGCGCCGCGCCGAACGGTTTNATATTAGTATATAATATTAGTATATAAATGTGCTAAGTATTAAAAAAAATATAGTGATAATAAAAAAAAACAGCTTCACGCCGTATCCCGCACACACTAAGGTAGACAGAGAGAACCGAGTGTTAAGACACTCCATTCCCCATTTTCGTTTATTGCGTTGCAGTAGTATAATGTAAAACATAGAAAGATTTCTAATCTGCGTTCTTTGGATTGCAACATACATAACGTCGTTAATAATATATTCATTTTCCTAATGTTTTAGAGTAATATAATTTAATGTATTTTATATTACTAGCAATAAACTGCGATGCAATTATATTTACGCAGTGTAAGTGACCTAGTCACCGCAGCAACAGATAATAATTTTTAATTTTGAATAAAATAAATAATTTAATTTAGAATTAAATCAGCTTCACGCTGTATCCCGCACACAGCGGGGTAAGCAGAGAGAACCTAGTGTTAAGGTAGTCCGATCCTCACTTTCCGCCGAGTTCTGGAGGCATTGCGTTTTGAGTGATGGAACTCAACGCCGTGCGTTGCCTCAACACCAGAGCGAATAAATGTAAACAAATATTTGATCTCCTCGAGTTGGGATCGAACCCACAACCAGTCGATTTTACAGTCACACTGTGCCACTGCACCACGACTGGCCTCTAAAACAAATAATGTTTTAACAATTTTCACAGATTCAATAATTTGAGTCAAAAGTCGTCAAAACTTGTGTTTCTATGTAAACGCAAAGATTGTGGATTCGATTCCCACTCAGGGTTAATGGGTTATTTATTTAATATTTTCATTTTCCCCCTCTGATAAAATGCCAAAGCGCGGCGTTGAATTTCGCTGGAACGTTAGGAATGGATTACGTTACTTTAACACTAGTTGCCCTTTGGTTACTTTGTAATATGTGGGATACAGCGGGAACCTAAAAAAAAAATAATTTGAAATAGACATAAAAAATTAAGACATGCGTGCTTTTTAACGAGTTCATCCATGGTAACTATCATATAAGTTGTTTTAAATTGCAGGGCTAATGGGTAGCGATGTCTTCCTCTGCTACAAGAAGTCAATGAACCGCCCTCCGTTAATAGCTTACAAGCCAGAAGTATTATTTAGGTGGGTATTAAATTTTAATTGTTATTAATAATATTTTTAGCTCTACTAATTTACTTTAAAATTTTTAATAAACTTTGTATGTACTACAAGGTTCCTATATTTTTTTAATGTTTTTACCTAAGGTTGCCTATAAGAAATCACTAATAGTGATAAGGTCGCCTTTGCACGCTACAGTCATATACTTACAAATGTATTGTTCTTGTTTATTTTACTTTAGTTTTTTTTTATTTTGTGTACGCAATAAAGAATTTTTATTTTTCTATTTACTGTACTTTTAGTTACTAATATATCAAGTACCTATTTATATTAAAAAAGTTATTATATTAGCTATAAATGTATGGGTAAAATGTAAATTTTTATCTTCCTACTAATCTTAGAGATTAATGCGTTAATAAACAAACAAAAACTCAGATGTCTATATATAGATACAAATTAGCGGTTACAATATTTCAAAATGAACGATATTCTTTAGTTACTATAACTTTTTCACAAGATTAAAAAAAATATCCTGTATCATTACTAACATATAATATGTGCATTTGTTTAATTAACTGTACAAAATTGAGGCCTGTTGTGGTGCAGGAACACTAACGTGTGACTGTTAAAGAAACAGATTATGGGTTTGATTCTGCCTCGAGGAACCGAAATATTTAATATTTTCATTACTTCACTCTGTGGCGAGACAAAGCACAGCGTTGAGTCCCGCCACTGAACACGCACTGCCTTCAGAATTAGCGGGAAAATAGGGAGATGCGTATCTTAACACTAGGTTTCCTCTGCCTATTATTCACCCTGTTACATGCGGGATGAAGCTGAAAAAAGAAAACTATAAAAAAGGAAAAACTTATTTTAGATTTTAAAACTTTTAAGTGCTTTATTGTTTGTTCAATCTAAAAATGTGATTTCTTTATTTCTTTAAATCAATCAACCCTATTTTTATTTTGAAATAACCTAAAATTAAATATTTAGTAGTTATAAAAAAATCATCAATAAAATTTAATGTTCTAAAATAAAAAAATCTCAAAAATGTATTTTACTATTAATAGCAAAAGTAAACGAAATAACTTTCACAGAGTGCGTCAGTAATTATCGCCCAGCGGCGCTAAAAGGCTCGTCTAATGAACTTTAGCCAACACCAGAGGCGTACTGTTTTAACTGCATTAAAATGCATATTTCTATTACTGAGGCCTCTTTTAGCTATTATATTATTAACTTTTATATTATTAATAAATATATTTAAAAAAATATATAAATAATTATATTAGTAATTAACGTTATGCTAATGGAAAGTTTGAAAATTATCATGTTGAATATTTTAAAAAAAAATTTGGCTTCATTCTGTATCCCTATGTAGCAGGGAAGGTAGAGAGAGCAGTGTTAAGATACTCCAGTCCTCCTTTCCACCGAATTCTGGGGACATTACGTGTTTAGTGGTGCACTCAACGCCGCGCTTTGCCATGAACTCAGAGCTAAGAAAAAAAAATATTAAATATTTCATTTTATTAAGTGGGAACCCACAACCTGTCGCGTTTACAGCCACGATGCCCCCATAATAAATAATAAATAAATATCATATTCTTTATTATTTCAATTTCCCTGCTCTGGTAAGACGGTAAGCGTTGTTGAGTTAATTACACAACACGCAGTGTCTTAAAATGTGACAGAATACGAACATATAACAATACTCTCACACTCTTTCTTTCTGCATTCACTCTCGAATACGAGAAACTGCTAAAAATATTATTCTGGTACATATTAAATATTATATGTATAGATTTATGATTATTTATTCACAGGTATCCATCAGTAGATCGTCGTAGTTTAGCGTTCCCCACGTCGGTGCCGCTGTTCTGCTTGCCGATGGGCGCGACGCTCGAGGTGTGGCCGAATACCGCCTCTTCTCCCAAACCCGTGTTTTCCACTTTTGTTCTTACTGTCGCTGATGCCACTGACAAGGTCAGTTAATTAATTAAATAAAATATTATTTGTTTTTAGTTTTAATTGTTTATTTTAAATGGTGATTGATTAAATGTCATTTTATTTTCGTACGGCCTCGATTCTAAATAAATAAAAGTAAGGATTGTATGGTGGATTACATTAAATATTAAATGCGCACACGCGTGTTGTTGTAAACGCGGCTGGTTGTGAGTTCGATTCCTACTCGAGGAAATCAAATATTTAATATTTTAATTTCTTTGCTCTGGTTTTGAGGCAAAATGCGGTGTTGAGTTCCACCACTCACCGTTCAATGCCGCCAGAATTCTGCGGAAATGGGGGACCGGAGTGTCTTAACACTAGACGACCTCAGCCTATCCTGCTCCATGCGGGACACGGCGTGAAGCTCTAAAAAAACATTTTGAATCATATTAATTAAATCCAATGTTTTTTAGGTGTACGGCTCAGCGGTGACATTCTACGAGCCGTACCCGCACGCGGACGTGAGCGAGGCGCAGGCGGAGCTGCTGGGCTGGCGGCCCGGCCTCTCGCACACCACGCACTCGCTGCACGCCAACAAGTGCATATGCCTGCTGTCGAGGTGGCCCTTCAGTGACACTTTTGAACGATGGCTCTTGTATATATTGGTATGTTTCTATTTTATAAATAGTAGATATAATTTTTCTATAAATACATGGATAAATAAGTGTTTCGTTGTTAACAAAGTATGGAAATGGAAAAATGAATATAGCATAATATGTTTTCTTGTAAATAATCACTGCGCAAGGTTTTCCCGAAATTATTATGGGAATGGGTAATAACGATTTTTACATTTTATTAAGCAGACTTACTAAATATAGAAATTGACATAGATTTTAATTTTCTCTTATTATAATCAATAACAAGAGAAAAAAACAATGAAATTTAAACTTGTTATTAAATTAATAGTTTTTATTCTTATAGGAAATGTCATGGAGTAAGGAACCATTAAATATCCCCATAGAACGATATATAACACATTTATTAGAAGAGGTGCCATTTCCTGAGCCACGGATATTATTACAGGTAACAAAATGTTTATTTCCTTATCAGATAAAAAAATCAGATAAATATATTATATCTTCAAGCTGTATCCCGCACACAACAGGGTAGGCATAGACACTCCGTTCGCCACTGTCCGCCGAAATCTGGAGCCTCTGCGTGTTGAGTGGCGGAACTCAACGTCGCGCTTTGCTTCTACACCAGAGCGAAGAAATAAAAATATAAACTTAAATAAATATTTCATTTCCTCGAGTGGGGATCGAACCCACAACCAGTCGGTTTTACATTCACACTTTGTGCCCCTGCGCCACGACTGGCCTCAACAATATATAACATGATAAATAATTATTTAAATTAAAATACTTAATAATTTAAAAATATTCTGCTTGTGATAATAATTTGTTTTCCGTAATCGAAAAAATGTTATTTACATTTTTCATAGAAGAATTCAATGTTAATTTTGTTTTTCATTAGTTAGAGGTTTATTTTGAGTATAATATATAATAATTTCACCAAGCGAGAATCACCCATAATCAAGTAGTTCTGTGTATATATTTTTTTGTCTTTGCATATATCTTAATTATTTGTTAGGAAATGCATTCTGTCGTTCACAGTCGGTAATTAGTCGGCCCTTGGTCGCGAATATGAGCTGTGAGGCTGCCGTAGTTCAGTGGCACTGCGTCTGACTGTGAACAGCGACGTTTTTGGGTTTGATTTCCGTTAAGGGTTATTTTCATTTGCTTGCCATAGAAAAAAAGACAAAGCGCGACGTTAAGTTTCGCTACTTCACACCGTATTTCTCGAATAATTCGGAGGAAAATGAGTTAACGGAGTGTCTTAGTATTAGGTTCTCTAACTTTGATGTCGGCTCAGTGGCTAAAATTTCACAACTTGAAGGGGTAAATAAACAATAAAAAATAAAGGTTTAATTAAATAATATTTTTGTTTCTAGTTATCACCAACAAACGCCCACGACCGAGTAATAGTGACTCGCCGTGACGACCAGCCGCTGGTGCGCAGCGGCGCCGGCTTCAGGCAGCTGCTGCTGAACCTGGGGCCTGACAACTGCTTGTTGCTGCTGGCCCTCGCTATCACTGAACAGAAGATACTGATACATTCACTTAGGTAAATATATATATATTTTTTATTAATTATAGTGTTTTTTTTATGTTGAAAAAAAAAACACAGGTGTTATAAATGTCTATCGCCCAATATTAATAACCTATCTCCAACGTCAATCTTAGATTGTTTCATATATCTATCCAATCTCTAGATTGGATAGATATATGAAACAATGTAAGATTGACGTTGGAGATAGGTTATTAATATTGGGCGTATATGAGTATGTATGGATTCACAGTTCTCAAACGGATAAACTTTTTTTTTGTTTTTTTTTTATTGGAAGGTATGCAATAAAAAAATCTTAATTTACTTTGTTTTGTATTTTCTTACATTAAAATATATGTTTTAAATTATTATTAACATTTTATTTCAGGCCAGACACGTTAACTGCTGTGTCAGAAGCAGTATCTAGTTTGCTTTTTCCGTTTAAATGGCAGTGTCCCTACATACCATTATGTCCGTTAGGTAAGTTTTTTTTTAATCTAATATAGTATTATTATCTTTTTAATTGAAGTTTTTCTATTTTTGATTTTACCAACACTAAAAAGACATTCAAATTTTGTTATTTAAAAAAACGCTCAGCTTAATCTTGTGAACTGTACCTACGGCATTTTAGTTAGCGTTTTGTATAGATAAAAAATTTCATACAGTAGAAATTGAACCAACAACCAGTGATATTACAATCGGTCACTTTACGTTTCGGTTTTTAATTCTACCTATTGATTTGCAGGCTTAGCGGAAGTATTACACGCGCCATTGCCATATCTTATAGGCGTAGATTCTAGGTTTTTCGATCTCTACGAACCTCCACCTGATGTGACTTGCGTGGATTTAGATACTAATAATATTACTGTAAGTATATTTAGTATTATTATAATATTTTTTTATATTTTGGTGAAATTGAAATTTTATGATTACTGTAAAAGGTAAAACAATTTGCGTTTCGTTATTTTCTTTGAAAATCAATATAAAAATGCTAAAAAAGAGTGGAATATTTCACTTGCTTATCCTGCTAGACCGTTTGATCCATATTCAACACTATAAAACTCGAGCAATAACAGACGCATTACTACTATAAATAAAAGCTAAAGTTTTAATTCTTAGTATACCGTACCTCAAAAGAAAAAATAGGACCGTACCTCAAAAGATAAATAAGTATTTTTCTTTCCTAAGTGTGGATTAACATTTTAAAAATGTTTAAAAAATGTTTAAAAAATAGGACCCTTATACTTTTGTACCGTGGCGCTTGGCGTTCCATTCTCTCTGACCACCCCGCCAGGGATAAAGCGTGAAGTTAGTTATAGTTTTTACTTTTTTTTTGTCTGTATTGACATACATAGATTAATTTTTAATCTTGACATACAGACAAATTTTTCTCGAGATTGTGTCATGCAACATCAGGAACGAGTCAAACACGCGTATGTAATTGTACAATCGTGTGCATAATATTCGATTTGCGGAGTTCGGCGTTACTCTGTACTATATATCTGGCCCAGTAAATTACACTCACTGTGCACGTCGCGCTCTAATGTACTTTAATATCGCGGTTTGACTCGCGGAGTGTCTCTAGGTCGTGTCCGCGCCTATCTGACTATCTGATAATACGTGAATACTAGTGCGTTCTTTAGTACTCTGAGTGTGTGTGTAGTAGGTGCTCCTTTAATGCTCTTTATTATTAAAAAAATGGGTCTTAATTCAGTTTTCAAGATTTAGTTTAAATAGAGTTGCTGGAATTTTCTCTAATAAATTATAATTTAAGTTTATTTTAACAAATTGTTCATACAAATATTATTTTCAGATATGCGAATCACAGAAACATATCTCATTGAAATTGTTACCGAAACGTCAAGCGCGAATGTTACGACAAACGCTCGAGCACCTGTTCACAAATATACGTCCAGGTATTTATACTCTTTCATTATAATTTGATATATGATAAATATTTTAGTAGTAAATTAAATTAGTAAAAGTTAATTATGTATTAACTTTTAATATTATGGGAATTATTACATAAAAGAATAAATAGGCCGGGAACAATATATCTTTGCTTTTGTGGTGACGAGAGTCAAGTATATAAGTTGACTAGAAAGTTTTGAGAAAATAATAAAGTGGAAAAAATATAATTTATCTGCTCACTTCATTCTATAATTTTTAAACCATCAATCACCATCACGACCAACGTGACTTCAAGTTTATTAAGATTTTTGTAGGATTTGGCTTTTTCGTTGATATTATATTTTTTGCTTCAATTACTCCACTATATTGCTTATTGTCTCGAAATTTCTAATGTATAAGTTGACTCTTTCCACCACTAAAGCGAATATATATTTATAATAAAAAAGATTTACATATTATGAAACGATTTTCCCAACTAATTTATTTGCCGTAATTTGTTCACAGCATCTCCGATCCATATGTCGAATGGTAATAAATATAACGGCGAACCAACAACTAGTTTAGACCGAGATTTTCAGAAAAGAAAAAAAGAGGTATGCTATGTAACATAATATTCTTAATTTTTGATTAATAAAAAGAATTACGAAAATGTTTCCTTGATATGAAATAATTTTAATATTTTATTTAGGCTACTTTTGGGACTATATTTGTTTGAATAACTTTTTTATTTAATTTCACTTAAATGAAATAGATTATATTTTCAATAGACATCATTATATGCGAAGCTCCATGCATTCCGTCATTTTACCCACGATGTCTCTAAAATAAGCATCAAATAAAAAACAGAATCTATTCTAATATTTTGTACATGCAAAAAATGAAATTATTTAGAAATTCATAAGGATGCGAACGTAATGGAACTAACCTGCTGCGCTATTATAAATTCATATGAAATTATATATCAAAATTTAAAACAATTACACCCTATCATTTTTTATCAACAGCAAGCCCTAGAACTCAAAATTCAAGAGGCGTTCCTCCGTTTTATGGCGGTAACCCTGCAAGGTTACCGTGGGTACCTCATTCCCATAACTAAAGCGCCCACCGTCGGTACAACGGACCCACACGCTTTGTTCCACGTTGACGCCTTTCTGAGGTCTAGAGATAAGGTGAGTTATTTCATTTAAAATTACGAAATTACTAGGCCGACTTAGCGCTGTTCCACATCGTGTGAATAAACGTTACGATGGTGGGTTCAATTCCCTCTTGGGGGAAAGAATTATTTAATATTTTTATTTCCTCGCTCTGGTTACATAGCGCGAAGTTGAGTTTCACTTAGCGGGTAGTGTCTTGAAAATTTTACGGAAAGTGGGGAAGGAGTGTCTTAATACTCTTAACACACAAGATTCCCACTTGCTAGCCTTCTATGTTGCAGAAATACATATTTATGTTAATACTACTAATATAATGATTGGCGGTGTACTAATTAATATACTCATTCAGGAAGTATAAATTTTGGCTACAAATTTTTGATTAACAATTTCTTTTGAGTCGATTTTTAGGTGCTAGTAACTAAATCCGGTTAACGTTTTGAGTTCACTTTGTCATAGATATTTTCAGATCTTTTTAAACATTATGCGACTATCATTATTTATTACCCGTTTTGTACCCTGCTTGCAATTTATATAGTTTTGACATGGACATAAAGGATCCTTTAATGTTTATATTAATGTGTTTATAGTCAGAACGTTAATAATTAAAAATAATTGTTATTAACTTGTGTTTGTTTTAAGTTATATATATGATATATATAACTTGAAACAAACACAACAACGTCTTTTTTCATAAAATACAAATTCAATGGTTCATTGGCTTCAACAAAAAAAAACATTTATTTATATGAGATGTGGACAAAGCACTGACGATCTTCAACGAGCGTTCAAAAGTAAAAAATAAATTTAAAAAAAATCAGCTTCACGCTGAATACCGCATACAACAGGGTAGGCAGAGGGAACCTAGTGTAAGACACTCCGTTCCCCACTCTCTGCCGAATTCTGGAAGCATTGCGTGTTAAGAAGCAGAACTCAACGCCGCGCAACATCAGAAGAGCGAAGAAATGGAAATATAAATTTAAGTAAATATTTCATCTCCTCGAGTGAGGATCAAACCCACAACCAGTCGGTTTTACAGTCACACCTTGTGCCCCTGCGGCCTCAAATGTAACATGCAATAAAATGTAAATTAATATTTCCAGACACAACAACGCTTCTTCTTTCTCATAATGCGAACGCAAATGTTCACCCGTTTCATCGAGGAGCGGTCGTTCGTGTGCGACGCTGACCAGGGACTGACGTTCTTCGATGAGTGCATAGAGCGCGTCGCGGCGGGTGATGAACCCTTACTGGGAATCGACACTGCTAACACCTCGGAGCGAACTGTGTTCGTGTTGCCGCCTGATCCACCTGATCCTGGTGAGTTAGATGGTTGTATATTTATGTTTTTTTTTTTTTTTTTTATTTTATGGTTTAGATATAATAGAGGTAATAGAATAGCATATAGGGTAAAATATTTTAAACTCGTATGAGTTTAAGAAATTAATCAAGATACCTCAATAGTTTAGATGTAGGATTTTTTTTTCATTTCATGATGTTTGTCCATACCTGTATTTCGTGTGACGCAGTTACGCATAGATGCCAATAACGTCAACACATACTACTACAAAAATACTACTAAAGGTTAATCAACTTTGAACTTTGCGTTAATACTTAAGACTCGATTTTGGAATGAGGCGTAAGCGGCGGTTTCCCTTTGATAGGTCTAGGCTGCGTGCGTTCTTCTTTCATTTTTGGGAAAAAAATGTATTAGGTTTTTATAGAGTAGTTAAAACTGTGGTTTCATTTAAAGTGTTGCTGACACTTCCACTTGTATACAGTTGCTACATATTATATCGTAGAGATATGTATAACATATATTGACAGAAAAATTTATATTGACTTATTTAGTATCACTATTTGGGGGTCCAAGATGGAAGGCTTGCTCGCAGCGACCCCTGCCAGCCCTTACGAGGGCTGCAACGTTCCATCCGCCACGGGCACCTCGAGAGAGCGCACTGATAGGGCGTCCCCCCAAGGCGACGCGCACCAGTGCGTCCCCGCTGGTGTGTCAAGTGGCGACGAATGCGGCGTTGGGGACCGCCACCCAACACGCCATGTCCGGAACGGCGGGAGGTGGAGGACGGAGCTACAAATAGCTACGTGGAATGTAAGAGGAGGGATGGAAGAAAAGATGAATGAATTATTAGATGTGATGGATGATAGAGATTTGGATGTCGTTTGTGTGACAGAGACCAAGCGAAAGGGCAATGACACGACCGATTTGCCGGGCAATCGGGTCGCTTTCTGGGCCGGCGTACCAGAGAGCGAGCGGGGCTGTCAAGGTGTAGGTGTTATTGTCCTCTCGATTGGTTAGTGCAGCAGTTGAATACAAGGCGATCAACCCGAAACTGCTTTGGGTTCGCTTCAAGCTGGGGTTAACAAGAGTATTCTTGTTAGTTAAGTATGCGCCAGTATCCACAGCTCTATTAAGCGAACTCGAGGAGTTTTGGGAGAGTGTCAGGGATGTTCTAGATAGCGTTAGAGGGAATGAAAAATTAATAATATGTGGCGATTTGAATCGGAACTGCGCGAAGCGGTTACGAGGGAGGGGGTGGGAGTGGTCAGTATGGTGACAAGAAAATAAATGAGACTAGAAAGCTTATATTGGAAATTTGCAAGAAAAGGATTTTTTTTGTGGCAAACACGACGTTTGAACACAAATAAATTCACATGTGTACATGGGAGCGAGCGGAAGGGAAAAATATGATTGATTTATTCCTAGTGCATCAGCGTATTCGAAGCCAAGTTATAGACACGCGAGTGTTTAGTGATTCTGAGCTGGGAACAGACCATTATCTAGTCGTTGCTAGAATAAGGGGTCTGTTTGCAGGTTGGCGCAACTACACAAGGTGTCCAAACTTGGAGTCGAATTATCGCATAAGAAACTAGAAGCTTCAAGATCCACCGATTAGAGAGGAATATCAAGAAAGAGTTTCCAAGAAGCTAGACAGCAGCGAATCTGGAAATGAAAGTATTGGAGTATGCTGGTAGAACCTTAGGGATTGTATGAAGCAGCAATAGAGGTATGTGGTAAAGGGAAAAGAGCCTTCCTTTACCAAAAACCGCGACGAATGGTGGAATGATGAAGTGGAAACTGCTATAAAAAGAAAAAAGAAAGCATGGCAGGATTATAAAGCCTCAGCNCGCAATGAAGAGGTACACAGAATGGCAGGTACTAGCGAGGATGTCACGGTGAGAATGAAGAAGAACGTGCTCAGCTGGTTTGGGCACGTCGAACGAATGAGTGATGAAAGAATGGCAAAAAAGATTTATGATGGAAAAGTGAGCGGTAAGAGAGGTAGGGGGAGACCTCGGTTGACCTTCGAAAACACAGTATCAAAGATACTGGAGGAAGGTCACGTAAAAAGCATGAGGACCCCCCGAAGGGCATGTATGAAGAGGTTGATGACAGTGGACGAGGCGAAAGAGGTATGTAGAGACCGTAGCGTTTGGCGCTCCGTTCTCTCTGACTACCCCGCAAGGGATAAAGCGTGAAGCTAAGTTAAGTTAAGTTAGTATCACATGTGTACTTATGTAAATATATGTTGCTTTTTATTTTTTGTTAATATAATAAAAAAAAACTATGATAAAAAATAGATTGTGATCAATACAACATTTTTGTTCGAATGGTGTTATATTGAAATGACTTGCAATTTAAGTACAGTGTTCGTTCCACATGTAACCCTCAGAGCAAGAGTACACGTACCGCAAGCTGGTGCTGTCGGCGCAGCTGGCGGCGGGCGCGGGGCTGCGCGCGCCCCGCTCCGCGCGTGCCTCCGCCGAGTCGCTGGACGCCAGCCCCGTGGCGCGCCGCACCAAGCACGAGATCGCCGCCGCGCAACGGTACCACGCGCTGTTGTTCAGCTGCACGCAGCGTCCCGCATGTGTAGACATCCCCACTTTCGATCAAATTCCGAAAACATTGCGCGTTAAGTGGCGGAACTCAACGCCGCAAATTTGCTTCGACATCAAACTAAAAAAAAAATATTATTAAATATATTATTTCCCCGAGTGGGAATCGAACCAACAACCTTTCGTGTTTACAATCACACTTTGTGCCTCTACGCCACAACTGATCTCTTATGCATATCATGATTACATACATAAAATCTATTTATTTTAATATCATTTTTTTTTCATATTACAGTCTAGCACGCAAAGCAAGTCTATCACCGGAAGCGTGGGCCAAGTGTCTCCTAGGAGCGTGTTATTCTCTATACTTTTTAACACTGCCCTGTCGTCTCACGCTAGCACGTTCCCGCGAACACGCCACGTTACGACACGCCTACGAACTGTTGGAGAGAGCTGCTAAACTAAGGGTGCCGTGTGATGAGGTATGATATTTAGTATTTTCAATGTGTTTTTATTTTGAAACTAAATAATCAATTAATAAGCTAAATTAAAAGTCTACGGTCTTTCAATGTGTTCTAATTTAGTCACAGCGGCTTTTAAATAGTGTTAATAAAGATATTAATTAGACTTTCAGGGAAATGTTTATCTTAATAATATAAATGTTTCCAAACTAAAAAAAATATTTCCTGGTGAGACTGTTTGGAACTAAATTCCATTATCTAGCAAAAAATTAAAAATCATAGTGCTTTGAGAGGTCAAACACTTGTCAACAAGACAAGCTAAATAGTTTTATCGTATTTTACTACGCATTCGTTATAATGTACATTGCAATATATTTCCGGACGAATGTTAAGGCCAGTCGTTGCGCAGAGGCACAAAGTGTAACTGTAAACGCGACTGGTTGTGGATTCGATCTCCACTCAAGGAAATGAAATATTTACTTAAAATTTATATTTTCATTTCTTCGCTCTGGTGTCGAGGCGAAGCGCGGTGTTGACTTCCTCCAGTCAATACGCAATGCTTCTAAAATTCGGTGAAAAGTGGGGAACGGAGTGTCTTAACGAAAGGTTCCCTCTGCCTACTAAAAACTAAATAACTAAAAATAATATTATATGTATTATAACAAAAAAACATCTAACTAAATATATTTGACAGGTATGCTACAGAGTAATGATGCAACTGTGCGGTATTCACTCGTTACCGGTATTGGCGGTACAACTTTTATTTCTGATGAAAAGAGCGGGCTTACAGCCGAATGCGTTAACCTATGGATACTATAACCGATGTGTGTTGGAGGCGACGTGGCCTAAGGACATGGCGAGGTATTTGCTTTTGTTATACATATTTTGATAATATTTTATTATTTACGTATGTAACTAGACATCGCATTTTCTCCTTCTTTGTCAGCTTTACCTTTACTTTTTTTATATTTCAGTGGATCCCAATTGCTTTGGAATAAGTTACGTATAGCAGTAATGGGCGCCGCGTTGTTTAGGAAGGCGGGAGCGCAAAGGGCGAGTCGTTCTGCTGGATCTACTGGAAGTATGTTAGAGATTTTTTTTTCAACTTCACGCTGTATCTCGCGTATCGGCTATTTGCGAGATTCAGCGTTAAGAGTACTACAAGAGTAGAGACTGAACCTAAGTGTAAAGACACTCCGTTCTCCACCCTCCACATAATTTTTGAAACATCTACGCCTCGTCTTGATATCAGGGTGAAGAGGAAATAATAATAATAATTCATTAACAACTTGAAAGGAATTAAAATTAATTGTATCATACAAGTTTAAAAACATTTCTTATTTTAATAATTATTTATAGAATCATAAATATTTATTACAATATTTACAAAATAATAAAGTATTGAATTTATACGTTTAATTGGATTTACACTATATTTATAATATTATCGTGAAAATTTAACAAATGATACTTTTAAAGACAAGATATCTGGTATAGTATAACTTAAATTATAATTTATGTTCATACCAAGGATAAATAACTTGATAAATTAATTTGTGAACATAGTTTTTTAAATTATAATTTGGATAATTAATACACGTTTAATATAGTATTTATAAAATAATCCTTATATTATTTAATATATTATATAAATATCATTATATCAGGTACAGGCACATTGCCCAGAGTGCGGACGGTGGGCGGTGAGGGAGATCTTTCTGCGCTTGCGCTTGAACCCACTACCCGAAGTAGATCAAGTTTGGATTCTGGTATGTATTTTTATTTATTCTTTATATAAAGCGTCACGCTTTTTCCCTCTTAGCACGGTAGATAGAGAACAGTTCAGAAACACTCCGTTTCCCATTTTCTATTAATTTATTTAGCACATTCAGTGTCAAAACTTATTTGAATATGGATTAAACTTAAAACTAGTAAAAACTGGATAGAGGCGACGGTCCCATCTTTATTTAAGTACTAAAATAGTTTTAATAAGCATACTTATTTAAAAATGGTATAAAAAAATGAACGTAGCGGGACTCGAAACCGCGCCTCCTGGAAACCGATCAGGCGCTCTGAGCATATATTTTCCTTACGGAGGCGCGGGTTCAAGTCCCGCTACGTTAAAATTTTTATACGTTTCCTAAATAAATATTTTTCTTTCCTAAGTGTGGAATAACACTTTAAAAATGTTAAAAATAAGTCTTAATAAGCATTTTTAATCGTTTATTTCCAGCGTGCGACGGCGCCAGCACGAGCGCGTTCGAGGCGCTGGTGCGCCGCGGCAACATAGTGCGCGCCGCCGCGCACCCGAGACACCATCAGCTGTCGGCCCACGCGGGGATACTTATTTCTGGTATGTTGTCAGTGACGTTACCATATAATGGCAAAATAAAAAAAAAGATTTTTAATTTCGCGTTTAATTGTAAATTAAATTGTACAAAGGTTAGACAACTTCGCCGCTCGAGTTAGTTTCGCCCGCTGCGTGACACGGTGCCCTAGTTGCGTTACATTTCTAGAACGCGTGAACATAATATTAGTTATATGTTAGCTAGTTTTCTTTCAGCTTAGTGTATAAATCATTATCTCGCTTACCGATTTCAGGGTAGGGTAATTATCCTATTTTATCACTAGGTTCAATTGAACAAAACACTTCATTCTTCGGAGAAATTGTGTTAGAGAAATGATTTGTTGGCGGAACTCAACGCCGTGCTTTGTCTTGTCATTCACTGACATGCCAGTCACTATTCCATTGAGTCGCGATAGTTCACTGGGATGTTATAACATCCCAGTGAACCATATCATCTATATAGTTTGAAAAAATGAATTAGCTTCACGCTGTATTTCGCATACAGCCAGTTAGGCAGGGGAACCTAGTGTTAAAATAGTCCGTACTCCACTTTCTGCCGAATTTTGTATATTTGCAAAAACACTAAGTACTTAAAATAATCAAGAATTTCCTTGTTATAAGAAAATAAAAAAATATTTTCTTGATTTTTTCGAAAATAGTGTTGTTAATTGATCCATTTATAAAACGAAACCAAGGGTATATTTTTATTATTAATATACATATTTCTAAATGTAGCATGTAGATTGTAGCATCTGTAGCGTTTGGCGCTCCGTTCTCTTTGACTACCCCGCTAGGGATAAGCGTGAAACTAAGTTAAGTTAAATGTAGCATAAAGGTAAACCAATACTCGCCGATTAGGCACAGCCTGTATATTACGTTGAAATAGTTATCTTTTAACTAATATACATTTTGTTTCTACTTAGGTTTGCCATCAGACCCAGACCTGACAGGAACGACGCGACCCAGAAGTAACTCGCTAGGCAGTGAGGAGCCCCCACCGCCGGCTATAACTATTGTTGATAAGAGACAGGTATGGAACTTATAGTAATATTGTTAAGAAGTAATTATGTGACCATTAGTGCAGTGGTAGTGTGCCGAACTATGACAGGGTCTGACTATAAACATAGTGATTTTGAGTTCGATCCACATTTAGGATAATAAAAAAATACAATCCTTCGATTGGTTGACCTTATTGTATGTTTTATTTAGCTGTACGCATTTTATCAGGGTAGAGGTTTTCTTTAGAGCCTAGTGTCAAAACACTATCTGATGCCTGACATTGAATTTAAGTGACCGAAGAAATGAAAGTAATTCAGTACCTGCATAGGAAACAAACTCATAACAAAAATGAAATGAAAATATAAAGTTAGTTACAACTATTTCTTACATTATAGACAATACACGTGAGTCCGGACAGCCCTTCAGATCTCCGTATACTCACGCGGTCGGAGAGCTTCGCCGGAGACGCACAGATTATACAAAATCTACAACGACTCTCGTTTTCTAGTGGTAATGAAATCTCTATTACGTTAATTTTAAAAATCTCGCTTTTCCCGAGACAAAACTTGGTAACGCTAGCACGCAAGCTTACGTAGGCAAAATTTGTCTCATAATGTGAAATTTACATTTCATTAGAAAGACTAATTGTTTACGAGTATTGAAGGTTTTATTTAATTAATTTATTACCTAAAATGACTGATTATAAATGCGATCGTAGTGGGTTCGAACCTCACTCGCACAATTATTTTCTTTGCTCGCTTCGCTAGCTGATAAAAAGACAAAATGCGATTTTGAGTTCCATCACATAACACGTAATACGTCGAATAATTAAGCGATGCGTGAGAAAGGCTATCTCTACTAGGTTCCCACAGTCTATCGTGCTAGTATATGTGGGATACAGAGTGAAAAATTAATGTGTTTTTATTGTGAACTATGTTACTTACTACAGTTCGCGTAGCTGAACTTTGCGTTCGTGTGAGTCATCACTAAAAGTAGGGTCAGAAAGCTAAAGTACATACATCAATTTTTCCACACATATTGTATCCTCATAATTTTTACTCTCTTCTGATGTGTCATTTGAGTTAATAATAAATCATTCTTTTATTTCATCAGTGTCTTGTCCACTATTTACTTTTTCCCTTTTATTTAAGTTGTAATTTTTATACTTGTCTTAAAATATAGTAAATAATTTACTATTCTATTGATAGGAACATCAAATCCAAAATCGAGATGTTCGAGGACACTCAGTTTTCCCGAAGAGCCGGAGAAGGAAGCGGCGGCTACTGAGACTCTTGATACATTGAAATCATCACCATTGAAGTATGTGTTTTTTTTAGCTTTTTATGTTATCCTGGAAAAGTTAATAACTTTAAGTAAGTTACTAAGGCTGCAGCTGGAGGGTAGCAATAGATAAAGTTAATAAAGACATGGACTACGTGTCTGTAATTATGAGTAATAAAAGGAACACTATGTCAACGTCTACCTAACGTGTTATCCAGGGGTAGAGCGTTCGTTGGTTTCGTTCAGTTAGGTAGGTTGAGAAAAACAAGATTTGCATCAATTTAAATTTATTTACGAAGGTTTTGTGACAGTTTTTCTTTAATAATTTTACCTACCTTGAGTCGTGCAGTCGGATTAAAATGAATCAATACTATCCTCCCTCAGGCTCTCACCTCGCACACCGGTACTCAGCGACGACCCCTTGGGCGCCCTGTCCTCACCTCTCAGCCCCATGCCCCCCGCGCCCCCCTCGCCGCCCTCGCCCACCCCCCTCCCCAAGCACGAGCTGTCGGTCAGCCCCAAGCTGTTCCACAGGCGGAGCAACTCTTTCCAGGACGAGCCTCAAGAGAATGTTGGGTAAATGATTTCCTTTTTTATTGTTTTTTTTTATTTACATTCATAGAGATTTTATTTTTTTTATATATAAATAGATACGTACTCTTTCATGAATATTACTTTTATTCGTTTTGTTTCCGGATAGTTTTTTAATTGGTTAAGGAAAGTATTCATTAATTTGTTAAAGTTTTAACTAACTGGAATTTGAATTCACGCCTCTTGGAAACAGGCGTTCTAAGCAGTCCTACATTCTTATCGAGCCCAATCGAAATTCTTATATTTGTTACAAAATATATATATATTTTTATTGATTTATATTGAAAAACATTGACCCTTTCCACGGTCCTTCCTCATTTATAATTATATGATTATATTTATGTATAATTATAATTTACCAGTTGTGAAATATTTTAAATATTTATGGAATACACGATATTTTAAACTCGTAATGAATAATACATTTCCTAATTAAATTTTTATCACTAATTAATTCTGCGTAAAAAGTATTATAAATAAAGAATATTAATAAAAAGTGTGCTATATAACAGTGTTCCTACTAACATCACAGTAGCGCTAGTATACGCAACTACGATAGAGCGGAGTGAGCTCGATAGTTTCCTATTTACAGGAAACTCCATAGGAGTGAAACGGCGCCCGCTACAGTTTCCGCTAGTTTAGCGAGTATTGGTAACACATTGAAGATTAGTTTTGGGTGAGTTAATTATATAATTTTTATTATTATATATTATATGTAAAGTACTGTCGAGGAGGAGAGGAGAAAATAACCAAAAGTAAGAAGAAGCTTACAGCTAACATTAGAGCGGCCAAAACTTGTTGATTATTCTATTTTATGTAAAGGTATACATAGAATATAATAAACTGGTTGTCACAGCGCCACAGCGTTTCACTATAAGCACGACGATTGTGAGTTACGAAGGGCAGCGTTGAGTTCCTCCACTCGACACACAATGTTTTGAAAATAGAACATAGTGTCTTATCACTATTTTGCCTCTGCCTTTCCTGCTATATGCGGGTTATAGCGTGAAGCTAAAATAATCTATATTTTTTAGTAAATTTAAGTTTGGATTGAAGAGCCTCGCTTACAATTGGACCGATTATTTTTTTTATTTTAGTTCCAAGTTTCATTTAATTATAGTTATAGCGGTTTTTGTGAACTACGCTATTTAATAATATTCTATATTTTCAATTATGGAGTGAAATTAAATTTCCAAAATTTTGTGGAATAATTGTCCAAATTTATTTACACTTTAAGAAGATACACAAGAGAATAATTTTACACACTCACAGAAGGAAATAAAGAAATTTAAAGAAATAGTAAAAGAAACAGATAAGCGAAACAGATACGTATTAGTAAGAAGATAAGGCTTAAAATTGAAAACAAGCAATGAGTACAATATTAAAACAAGTGAACGTCGCAAGCGATAGTAGCCGACTCTTTACTCGTAGCTAGCAAGCAGGCTACGTCACGCACAGCAAAAAAACTCGAAACAAGTTTATCTTGCGAATGCGCTGCGTGCGGATGAATTATAATAAATATAAATATTAACTTTAGTTTTAAGTAAATTTGAAAATAGAATATAGTGTAGTATTTGTATATATTATTATTAATTAATTTTATTAAAAGTTAATATTCACTACATAGTCAATCTGAGTAACTTCGATTTTTCGGGTAAAATTGACAATGGGACCTCGGACTAGTTTCGATAGTTTTTTGTATGATTCAACACTATTGACAATTTTTATTTAATTTATTTATTTTAATTAATAAATTTTGATCTTTTAAACTTAACATTTATTTTGTAAAAACAAGGAAAACATAAATATAAAAGAAGATAATGTTACTTTGGCACCATTTACACCAAACGCTAAAAGAATTGCTGTCTGAAATTTGAAAATAAATAAACATTATAATGTTGTATATACAGTAGATACCAGTAAAATTTGTATAAGAAGAAATATTTTTCAGAAAGTTCTAAGTGCGGAACAACATTTTAAAAATTTTAAAAATAGTATAAAAGTGCCTGGGTTTTATATAATAAAACAATTATTACTCTTACATTTTTTTTTGTTTAAATTATTTTGGCTTGTTTACTTTTTAATTTGCCTAAAAGTATTCTATTAACTTGTTTATAAGTATTTTGTATGCTGAATAAAAATATATAGTATACAAATACCAAACGCAACAAAAAGATATCGCTCGTATCTTTCAAAGTTACTCAGATTTACTGTATATATTATATTTTACTTGCTTCTTTAACATAGTAATCGTAATTTTCTTTACTTACTACTTCTTAATTAAAAAGTTGGTTCCACATAACTTTATATGTTAATTAAAAAAAAATTATTCAATAATTGCTTGTGTGCAATAATTTTTACAAAATATGAAATATAAAGAAAATACGAAATAAAATGCCAATCGCTGCATGTCTCGAGTTAAAAAAAAAACATTTGAATTTTTGCATGCTTAAATGTAGAAGCTACATGTACATTTATATTAAAAGCATGCTTGTTTAATTTTTTTCCATACATAGAATGTAAGAACATTACATATTTTGGCAATCGATAGGTTTGATTTATTAATATTAGTTTCACCATTTCAAATAAAAAAAACCTGTCAAGAGTGAGTCCGATTCACCGATTAAGGGTACTAATATCATAATTATAGGTCAACTGAAAATATAACTAAAATACCTTACCTTCTCTTATACGTCCGTATACACAAACTTATATTTGTTGTTGATCTCATACATTTTGTATAAAATGAACTATAAACATAACTTTGTATTGGATATTTTCTGTAATATAAGACAGACAACAAAATGATCCTATAATGGTGCAGTTTTTATTCTTTTGAGATACGAAAACTTGAGAATAATAACTCTACATTAAAAATACATGGTGAAAGTAGTATTAGATACATTAATAATAGATTAATTTCACACATTATATTAGCACCGTATGCTAGCTGTTTGTTTGTTTAGACGCTATTCGCCCGCCCGACTATCGTTGCGCAAGGAAAATATGAAAATAGGGAAAGCTATGATCGAGAGTTATTTCAGGTGAGATTTTTGGATTGTCCAAAAATATTATTAATTTTTCGGTGATGGTTGTGGGTCTACGGTAAATGTCAAGTCAATTTGTACATAAGTATCCTCCATATTCATCTTACTACACATCCATATGTATATATGGATGTGTAATAGGATCTTCGTTTTTTTTTTAAAAAAGTTAACATATTAGAGAATGAGTCACAGCAACGTTTTTTTGTTATCAGCATATATAAAAAATAGATTTGTGGAGAAAGAAGAATCTCTTTTTATTTTTCTTCCTATCTACAAAAATAAAACTTTACAACTTTCGTAACTTTCGAAATCGTGACCCGATTTTGATGAAACAAAAACTATTATTATTTATACGAGTACGCGCATAAAACACAGTAACTGTAATAGTAAAATTTTGATACGTTGGTGTGACTCATTAAATATATATATTTTTTGTCACATCATGATATTCACAATTGAAATACTTTAAAAAGCAATCTTGTAGCAATGTGCTGTAGTATTTTTACAACTCTCATATTCTAACTAAAATACTAAAAATTCGATCCGAGTTCCATTAAAAAAAAAATTGGGTGATGTTGCGGCCAAAGCTATGTACATTGTTCATTTTTTTAAATATATTATAACTAACTGAAAAATTGTGTCATTGTAGAACGTATTTTTGGTTTTATTATGAGCTTCAAAATATTATTATACCGAACCACCATTTAAGTAGTATTATTAAAATGTACCACAAACAAACTATAAAAGCAAAAAAACTATAAAAGTATTTTTACAACTCTTCTATATTATATCTTCTACATAGAGTTAAAATACTACACAAAAATACGTTCTAAACAAATTAAACAAAAAATACGGTCCATAATCATTATTTATAATTCACCTAATAATATATTTTAATATATCATCTGCAATTACAAATTCATTTATCATATTAACACGCTTAAGCAATTTTTTTTCTAAAACTATGTAAATATAATAAAAAAAATATAGTATATAACAAAATATTTTAAACGCTATGTACCTACATATAATTGTCTTAAATTTTTAATTCTAACAGTCCAACAAGTATAGCTGGGAAGAAATCAAATGAATTACTCCAAAGTGGTCTAAGCAGTCTCAAATCAGCCGCAACAAGTATGGCGAAGAAATTCGACGAGATGAAAGAAGTTATTTCAGCGAACTCTACACCTGTCAAGGGCGCCATTGGTAATGCAACGAGCGCTTTAGCCAACTTCATATCGGAAGAGGACTCTGGTGATGGATCATCTGAGATGAACCCTGATGGTTAGTTATTGTTTTTAATGTATCTTAAATATCGTGTGTTCTTTTTTTATCCATGTTTTTGATTTATCTATTTAGTATTGCAAGTTTCCAGGTATTTGAAAAATATCTAAATATTACCTATAAAATATCTAAAAATTAACCAAAAGCCTTCGACTTTAATCTTATTTCTATTCTTTAATTTTATTCCGAAATTCTTAAGAAATTGAATCACCAACAATTGAGCAGTTGCTTCAGCGGTTCTTTATTAAGTCCATTTCTGGCTTTCGAACAAGTCGTAGTAGATCTTCTGGTTTAGTTAAAGCCGTAACCGCTATAGCTACAGGCTACAGTTGGGTATTGAAATATGAAAATATGCTCTCGATATCTGCACTGATTTTGATGTAATTCTTACGGTATTAATGTAAATCCTAATAAATTGCAAGTGATTATTATTGGCCCAGATACTAAACGTAGGATTGATTGACCAAATATGCCTTTTTGTAATAATGTGAGTAGTCTTGGTGGGGTTTTTGATCAAACCTTGTCTTAGTCAGTATATTTTAACTATATAATTAAAAAAGAACTGTATTTTCTCTAAAATCATTGTGACGATTACTTTTTATTAATTTATTAGCTTTAAAAATGTTGATAGTTGCACAAAAGGTATAATAATGCCCTAAAATTTGCTTACTATGTAGGCTTTAATGAATACTAGTAAACTATAAGAAATTTAATATATTATAAGAATTTTTATTAGTTTAACAGCACTTGACTAAATAAAATAAATAAAGAAATATATTCCTTTTAATTAAAGAATGGTCTACGGGAATGGGATTCAGACGCGCCTCAAGCGATGCTGAGCTCGCCTGTTCTATGGAAAGGGGGTCTCTAGCGACACTGTTGTCACATCTACCTGATAATTTATATCCAACGACCAATGTAAGTGAATTTATTAAGTAGTTCTTCTAATTTAAAAGAGAATTTTATTCTTTTATATGTACATTTTTAATATTACAAAATTAATAGGAGAGGATTACTAAGTGATATTTGTTTATTATATGCCATCAAAAACAAAGTAAGAGATATAGCAGTTCCTACGATTCTATCAAAATAAAACTCCTAAATGAATGTCGTCGTGGCTCTGGAGCACAAGTGTGTGACTGTAACGCGACAGTTGTGGGTTCGATCCCCACTCGAAGAAAAATATTTATTTAAATTTATATTTCTATTTCTTCGCTCTGGTGTCGAGGCAAAGAGCGGCGTTGAGTTCCGCCACTCAACACGCCAAAGTGGGGAACGGAGTGTCTTAACACTAGGTTTCCTCTGCCTACCCTGTTGTGTGAAGTTGATTTATTTTATTTATTTTTCTAAATGAATATGGACTTACAATCAATGCAATCTTTTATTTGTGGCATTAACCCTTTAATGTGTGACACACGTCGTTGCATTCTAGTAGTTTGTTTGATCGAGGGCAAAATGTTGCTCCGTTCTCCAACATACAATTTTTATTTTCTCGTAATGCTTTTATTTCAATTGATTGAATTGATGATTTTGATTGATTGAAATGATGATTTTATTTCAAGTCTTACTTAGTACTAAAGCTTTTATAAATAGTAACTAATTATTATAGAAGGAAAAAAAAATCATAGAAAACTATATTCTCCTAATATAAAAAACATGTATACATGTTTTTTAAAAAAAAAAAAGTAAGTTGTTTTTTGAACAACTGTTGGAGACAGCTAGCTGAATAAAAGACTGGATTGTCTTGAAGATACATATATAAGAAAAATAACGATTCTTATTTTTTACTCCCGGGGATTTACAACTTATTGCTTGTTACTTCAATTATTTTTAGCACAATTATTGTAAAGAATATTTTTAGGTTACAATTGACATTGCAGACCTTCGGTAGAGAGAGATCATATGTTTTACTATGGTTGACGACAATCGATAACTCGGGTCAATAATTAAAATTTAAGGAAGTGACGCCTCGAGTAAATGAGAATTGTTATTTTCCTTATTCACATTTGACAATAATCACTTAAAAAGGTTTTTCTGGGACTGGGTTTCCTCGTGTGCGTTGTCACGGCTGACTGGTTTGATTTGGACTCAACAACTACTCACGCAGGACACAACAAAGGCCCAGTTCCCCACTCAAGTGCACATGACGTCGTGCTCCACGTGCCACCAGTGCGGCGCGGCGCTGTACGACGAGGACACGATGGCGGGCTGGGCGGCCGACGACTCCAACCTCAACACGCGCTGCGTCGCCTGCGGCCGCCACACCGTGCCGCTGCTGTCCGCGCTCGTGAGTGACTCAACACCATCTCCTCGAGTGGCCTGGACCATCAATAAATTACCTAATACAATGGCCGGGTTATATATGGAAAACAATGTCTTGACACTAGATTCTCTCCGCATACCCTGAGATGTATATAGGGATACAACGTAAAGATAAAAAAATATATATTAATAATGGTGCTAAGTTACATTAGGCTGTTAACGCACCACACTAAATGAATAAAAAATAAAAACGAATCAAATTTTCGCTGCGTACTCTTATAATAAAAGACAAAATTATTTGTGACCAAAACTAAGCAAAATTAATATTAAATACAAATAAATATAAAATATGAATAATTTCAGATAATACGAGAAGGACAAAGTCAAACGGAAACAATAAGTGTGCCTTACTTAAATCCACTTGTGTTAAGAAAAGAATTTGAGTCTATTTTAGGTAAGTTATTTTGATATTCTTTTTATAACTACCTTTTATATACAGAGTGTTTTTGTCATCACCGCTTTAAATGAAAACGTTTTTTTTTTTGGAAAATGTTAATAATTATTAAGTATTTTTAATTATTTGAGTGTTGTTTTATATTAATGTTACCATTAATAGAATTTATAAAATCGTGATGCATATGACATGTGATTACTAAGTATTTTTTTTAAATATAAAACTATTATGTGTCATTTGGGTAACAGGTGGGTAAGTTTTTAATATTCATTATGATATTAGAAAAATATTATAAATAAAACGCAAATTTGACTACGACGATTTAAAACTAACGTTAAATGTAAATTTAATATATTTTTTTGTGTTTAAAATTCTTAATAAAATTTTGTGGATGGTTCAGTAACCATCCATTATTTATATTACTTAGAGTAATTTCATAATAAAGGAGATACAATAAATTGCCTTAAAGTAGGATTTTATTAAATAATTGCAATAATCGCTTCAAATGTTGTTTAGATTTATTGTAAAAAGTAGGTAATTGCTTTTAACATTTTTAAAGTGTTATTCTACACTTAGGAAAGAATAAAATACTTATTTAGAAAACGTATAAAAATTTGAACGTAGAGGGACTTGAACCCGAGCCTCCTGGAAACCGACCAGGCGCTTTTTTATAATGATAATTAATATATATTGAGGTATTTACGATTGTCTATTTCAATTAAGATTCGATCATTTAATATTTTTATATTTGTTTTTTTATATTCATTCTTAGTGTTTGTTTCTATTAAAACATCCATATCTTATTTCTATTTTTCTTTATGTTTTCAGGGCGTGAAGGCGATGCGTGTCTCGCAGAGCCGGAGTTCGTTGAATCACATCCTATTGTATATTGGAATTTAGTATGGTTTTTAGAACGTGCCAATATAGATAATCATTTGCCCGACTTATTAAGTCCTAACTTTGCTTCGAAGTACCAGACCACCGATCCGGATGTTGATAAATTGGGTAAATATGACTGTTTATTTATGTTTATATTAATAGTAAGAAGCAAAACAAGCCTTCTAAACTTGATATATTCATTTTGCGCTTAGTTAAGGCCGTTGTGACGCAGTGGCACAGCGTCTGTAATTAACGCGACGGTTATGGTTTTGATTTCCAATCGGGGGATTAAGTTATTTTCATGTTTTCTCTCACTGGTAACAAGACAAAGCATCGCATTAAGTTTCTTTATTGAGTATACACCGGTGCAACGCAACCCTGCACCGTCCCGCAGGCGCAGCAGTGCACTGCGAGTGGGAGCGCTGGGACAGCGGGCGCGCGGAGAGCGAGGCGCAGGCGCTGTACGCGGCGTGGGGCCGCCGCGCGCCGCGCTCGCAGCAGCTGCGCGCGCTGCTGCTCACCGACCACGACTGCGCCAAGAACAACTCGTACGTTTGTGTTATCCATGAAAATATACTTATTGTAATGTTTTAAATTATTTAATTATACATTTTATATTGAATAGAGGAATTGTCGAATTCTTCATCAAAACTACCTTCTGATGCCATTGTTGTTTTAAGTTCATTTGATTATTCAAAGAATAGAATATAGAAACTGCACAATAAAATATATAATATTTCGTCACTTTTAAATAATCGAACTTAAACGTTATACTTTATGTTATGCTATCTTTCAAGTAGGAATGAAGCATATATATTTATAAAAATTCATTAGGAAACTTACATATCCTATAATATCTACTATTCACAATGGATTTTTTTATAAAATTATTAGACTATAACTACATTTTTTAATTTATGTAATGTAATTTATAGTTTATTTATCTGTTTCAGTGTTGTGCTCGCGGTTTTAGACGGGCTTCTAAGCAACGATCTGTCTGATGCGATAAGAAAACTGGCGGCGTGGCGGGAGTCCACTTGTAGTAACAAGCGATACTACTCCTACTATAGGTTAGTTTGTTGTTTTAAATTGTTTTTTTTATTTTATACTAATTATGAATTGATCTATACTCGATTCACGAAGGCATGACATAAAAGGTAAATGTCAAAAAAAGGTTCTTTTACATTACAGGTTTGATGGAGTTATTATATTAATTAAAAAATATATATTTTAAGTATTAATTCGCTAATAACACTATAAATAGCCATAAAATTTATTATAATATTATCTTATAATTGAAATAGAATACCAGTAAAGCGGGGAGAATTTTTTTNCGCCCCGCTAGCTGTTGTTACGTCTGCGCGCACAACCTGCACCTGACGGCGCTGCAGCGCGAGTACGCGCGCGCGCTGGACGCGCTGGGGCCCGACGCGCGCGCGCAGGACCTGCCGCCCGCGCCCGCCGCGCTCTGCTGCCGCCACTACTTCAAGCGCCTGCGCCTGCCGCGCGCGCCGCCCCGCTAGCTGTTGTTACGTCTGCGCGCACAACCTGCACCTGACGGCGCTGCAGCGCGAGTACGCGCGCGCGCTGGACGCGCTGGGGCCCGACGCGCGCGCGCAGGACCTGCCGCCCGCGCCCGCCGCGCTCTGCTGCCGCCACTACTTCAAGCGCCTGCGCCTGCCGCGCGCGCCGCCCCGCTAGCTGTTGTTACGTCTGCGCGCACAACCTGCACCTGACGGCGCTGCAGCGCGAGTACGCGCGCGCGCTGGACGCGCTGGGGCCCGACGCGCGCGCGCAGGACCTGCCGCCCGCGCCCGCCGCGCTCTGCTGCCGCCACTACTTCAAGCGCCTGCGCCTGCCGCGCGCGCCGCCCCGCTAGCTGTTGTTACGTCTGCGCGCACAACCTGCACCTGACGGCGCTGCAGCGCGAGTACGCGCGCGCGCTGGACGCGCTGGGGCCCGACGCGCGCGCGCAGGACCTGCCGCCCGCGCCCGCCGCGCTCTGCTGCCGCCACTACTTCAAGCGCCTGCGCCTGCCGCGCGCGCCGCCCCGCTAGCTGTTGTTACGTCTGCGCGCACAACCTGCACCTGACGGCGCTGCAGCGCGAGTACGCGCGCGCGCTGGACGCGCTGGGGCCCGACGCGCGCGCGCAGGACCTGCCGCCCGCGCCCGCCGCGCTCTGCTGCCGCCACTACTTCAAGCGCCTGCGCCTGCCGCGCGCGCCGCCCCGCTAGCTGTTGTTACGTCTGCGCGCACAACCTGCACCTGACGGCGCTGCAGCGCGAGTACGCGCGCGCGCTGGACGCGCTGGGGCCCGACGCGCGCGCGCAGGACCTGCCGCCCGCGCCCGCCGCGCTCTGCTGCCGCCACTACTTCAAGCGCCTGCGCCTGCCGCGCGCGCCGCCCCGCTAGCTGTTGTTACGTCTGCGCGCACAACCTGCACCTGACGGCGCTGCAGCGCGAGTACGCGCGCGCGCTGGACGCGCTGGGGCCCGACGCGCGCGCGCAGGACCTGCCGCCCGCGCCCGCCGCGCTCTGCTGCCGCCACTACTTCAAGCGCCTGCGCCTGCCGCGCGCGCCGCCCCGCTAGCTGTTGTTACGTCTGCGCGCACAACCTGCACCTGACGGCGCTGCAGCGCGAGTACGCGCGCGCGCTGGACGCGCTGGGGCCCGACGCGCGCGCGCAGGACCTGCCGCCCGCGCCCGCCGCGCTCTGCTGCCGCCACTACTTCAAGCGCCTGCGCCTGCCGCGCGCGCCGCCCCGCTAGCTGTTGTTACGTCTGCGCGCACAACCTGCACCTGACGGCGCTGCAGCGCGAGTACGCGCGCGCGCTGGACGCGCTGGGGCCCGACGCGCGCGCGCAGGACCTGCCGCCCGCGCCCGCCGCGCTCTGCTGCCGCCACTACTTCAAGCGCCTGCGCCTGCCGCGCGCGCCGCCCCGCTAGCTGTTGTTACGTCTGCGCGCACAACCTGCACCTGACGGCGCTGCAGCGCGAGTACGCGCGCGCGCTGGACGCGCTGGGGCCCGACGCGCGCGCGCAGGACCTGCCGCCCGCGCCCGCCGCGCTCTGCTGCCGCCACTACTTCAAGCGCCTGCGCCTGCCGCGCGCGCCGCCCCGCTAGCTGTTGTTACGTCTGCGCGCACAACCTGCACCTGACGGCGCTGCAGCGCGAGTACGCGCGCGCGCTGGACGCGCTGGGGCCCGACGCGCGCGCGCAGGACCTGCCGCCCGCGCCCGCCGCGCTCTGCTGCCGCCACTACTTCAAGCGCCTGCGCCTGCCGCGCGCGCCGCCCCGCTAGCTGTTGTTACGTCTGCGCGCACAACCTGCACCTGACGGCGCTGCAGCGCGAGTACGCGCGCGCGCTGGACGCGCTGGGGCCCGACGCGCGCGCGCAGGACCTGCCGCCCGCGCCCGCCGCGCTCTGCTGCCGCCACTACTTCAAGCGCCTGCGCCTGCCGCGCGCGCCGCCCCGCTAGCTGTTGTTACGTCTGCGCGCACAACCTGCACCTGACGGCGCTGCAGCGCGAGTACGCGCGCGCGCTGGACGCGCTGGGGCCCGACGCGCGCGCGCAGGACCTGCCGCCCGCGCCCGCCGCGCTCTGCTGCCGCCACTACTTCAAGCGCCTGCGCCTGCCGCGCGCGCCGCCCCGCTAGCTGTTGTTACGTCTGCGCGCACAACCTGCACCTGACGGCGCTGCAGCGCGAGCAGTTACGTTTGCGAGCATCACGTTACATACAAAACATTATTATAAAATTTTAACCAACTAAACATGTCAGGTATTGTAAATACATGTTTTAAACAACAATTTTGACGTAATAATCAATTTAAATATTTATTTCAATGATTTGTCTTTAAAGAACAAGAACGCGCATTAGCCGTCCATTATGTTCTAAGTCATTATTTCTGTAAAAAAAGACCTTAAACTTCACTTAGAAGTCTAATCGAAATGAATTTATGAACTATGTTTTAGTAGAAATACTTATATTACCAAATCATTTTTGGAATTAAATCTTTGTATTATTTATATAAAAATATATTTGAATTCTTATTTAATGACAATAAACTGTAAAATCTTCGTAAAACTCATTTTAAGGCGAATGAAAATTATACGTGAGTGTATTTTACATATTAATGTGTGGTACAAACAAAAAAAATCAATGGTATTTAAAAAACATTTTTTTTATAATAAGTTTTGAATCATTATACTTTCTATGTTATTTGCTTTCACTCTTTTCATATATAAGTGTGTGAAACAATGAAAGACGGTAGACCTTATATTTATAGACAAATGAGTTTATTAAAAAAAATCAGTATAATTATGGCCTAGTTTTTTCTAAGACGTTTTGCCCCAATTTTTTTTTACTAAATTTAATTTTCAATTTAATTTCTAGAGTTATTGGATACATTTATTATATTAAAGTATCAAATGTGTTTACAATATAGGCAATATATTTAATGTTTGTTTATATAGTTTTAATAATATTATTTAAATAGTAACTATTAATAACCTATTCAATTATCATATTAAAAACAAACAACTATGCTTAATTATATAACATAGATATCTAAAAACTAATATTTTCATTAAATAATAGATTTCTCACTTGATATTGAAAGTTTATGTATGTATTGCCAACAATTTAAATAAATTTGATATGTAAATACCCATATTGAATGTCTAATTTACGTTTTTCTTTCGGTGTTAGTATAGGATTGCGGGTGCTAAACCAGAATATTAAATCTTACTATATAAAATCGAATGTATATACTTAAGTGAAATTAGTAATAATAATAAATTTTAATAAAACTACAGTCAACCCAACTATTCAATTAATCAAGTTTGTTATCATTTCAGTCACATCTAACACAGCTTTGGTTTATTGTTCATTCCAAGCACTTTAGCTTTGTATCGAAAAATATATAATAAATAAATATGGAGTAGTTAGTCAATGTGACTGCCAAAACTTAAGTATTTCGAAGCATGTCCATATGAAACAGACTAATATAATTGTAATAATTATTATAAATTTCTAATGTATAAAAGTGTATTAATTTTTTTTTTAACTAAACCATATTGAAGTTAACAGCAACGAAATTTTATTATGGTTTGTAGATTGGTTGGACTTAAGATAATGTAAATTGTATACTGCTTAAATACAGTTTGTTATATTAGAACTTTTACAATACCCTATAAATGGCCTAACTACTACTTTAAGTCAAGTAATATTTTTTTAATCCATCAATACTCAGTTCTTACTATTTTTGTATTCTTTTGTATAGGTAAGATGATATTTGATTTTTTTGTTAACCCAAATTCAAACTTAAGATTTAAATTTTTCATTTTTTTTTTTTTAATTTGCGTATCTTTTTATATATATATGTGTAATTATGACTGTAAAAGTATTAATGAAATATTTAAAATTAACATATTATATTCATATTATAGTCACATATTTTTACAAGTTGTTCACTAATTATGTTTTATCTAATCAATTATTATTTTTATTTATATTGGTTAAACATTTTGTACATGGACTAACTTAGAGTTTCATATTAGTTATTAGCATTGTAGGCATTGTATTGCCACGGGTGTTGATAAAGCCATATTTTAAGTTCCATATTATTATGTACAGCGTTTGGAATGTAAACGCGACAGTCGTAAGTTCGATTCCCGCGAATCGTATTCGATTCGTTCGATTTTGGAGGAATTACTTTTGATTCCCATGCTCTAGTGGGGCACACTGCTTTTAGTTCCTCCATTCAACACGCCATGTCTCGATATTTAGGTGGAAGTAGGGGGGAGTGTGCACTAGGTTCCCTGTACCTATTCTGCTATATGCGGGATACAGCGAGTGAGATATATTGTGTACAATGGTGTTAGTCACAGATGTATTTTTATATTATTCAACTAATCAATGTGTTTATGATAATGTCTAAACAAGGTAATTGAAAAGACATGCAATAAAGTGTAATGGATTCCCACTTCTTGTTGTTTTTAAATTTATTTTATGTAATGGACAATTATTATAATGAGATGAATATAATTTTTTATAAAAAAAATATAAGGCTTCATTTAAATTTATTGTTTTATTTCCATATATCCTTAACTAAAGTATATTTACAACTATTACTTTTTAAATTTAATTAAAAAAACTAAATAACTATCTAATATTCAATCATATTGGGATTTCTTAATAATTTATATAAGTTATTTAACTTCATCCATCATCCCTATAACTCTATATAGAAATCTGCCATCATGGTCGTAAAAGCAATCATTCATTTTATATGTAGCCCCCTTCTTATAAGCCTTCTTTGGAATTCTTATTCTTTCTGGATATGCCATTATTTTGTGTTCATCATCTTTATTTTGTTTAAAATCAGTAAGTTCGTTTTGTTCTTTGCTCTCAGTAATGAGGTCTATCTCGGTTCTTGGAATAGGAGCTATTTCTTTATTTTTACTTGTTGCTACTGAATCCATGATAATTTTATCTGGCAAATTTACATTTTGGCCCTGATCTAAGCGTGTTCTTATTTTGCTCGCCAGTTCATCTAGAGTCACATTTTTGTAGTCAATATTTTGTTTAGGTCTTACCGGCTCAGATGTAGTATCGTTGTTACTGGCATTGCATTCTTCATTTTTCTTGCTATTTTCATTGGCACATCTTCGCACGATTTCTTCAAATTCACCCATTTTTTGTTGTGAAACATCAATTTTAAGCGATTTTTTGTTGAGAGGTGGTATGATTCTGTCAGAAAATTTTATAAAATGCTTTCTTAACTCGTCAGGTATGTCTAAACTGCCTTCTTTTAGCTCCCTCCAATTCCTCATAGCAGATGCATCGTGACGAGCTATTCTCTCCTCAGTTGCAGGCTTCCATGGGTATTTAAGTAGTTTCTGAAAATATTTTGAATATGTAAAAAGTGGCAATAAAATGTGAATATAAATTAATATCTTTGTTTTATACTTATAGGAATGTATTCTATATAATGAACAAATAATGTAATAATTTTGCACATTTCTAAAACCCACATTGTTGGTAGGTCAGAGAGTACTCTGATCTCTTCATTGTGCGACAACATCTTAATACACCTTGACAATGATATTCTTCTTTTCTGAATCATATTTGCAAAGAACAGTTGTACTGGCATCATGGGCGTAGGAAGGGAGGGGGCAGAGTGATCCGTGCCCATCCCAGAATAGTCTGGTGCCCACCCCATAAATTTTACTTACAAAAAATTTGCCCCAAAAAAATAAAAAACAACATTCACACAAACTTATTCCAAACTAGTCCTAGCAGTAAGAATGATGGGATGGTATGTTGAGTATTGGTGATGTTACCAGAGTGAGAAAATGAAATAATTAGTTGTAGGAGAGCAGAGTGGGAATGAAACTTACAAATATTGTGTTTACAGTTGACATTGCTGTGACACTCAATATATTGCATACAATAATTGATTAAAAAATATATATTTTTATACCTTAACCACTTGTGCTGTGACAGGGAAGCTTTCAGCAATTCTTTGAGGTGTCCACTCATCTGGTTGAGTTGAGGCTAAGTGACGAATCTGCTCTTTCTCACTCCA
Organism: Heliconius hermathena; assembly: GCA_013403705.1. Classification (NCBI taxonomy): domain Eukaryota; kingdom Metazoa; phylum Arthropoda; class Insecta; order Lepidoptera; family Nymphalidae; genus Heliconius; species Heliconius hermathena. The sequence goes on from JAAIXJ010001771.1 coordinate 63,760, forward strand.
CGTCAACAAATTTGGCATATTTTCTTTAAAGTATCGTTCTTTAATAATATTATGTTTTAACTTGTCTTTACCGATAAATGATTCCTTCACATGTTCATCATATGATTCGCCAACCTAGAATAACATAAAATTATATTTTTAGTATATAAAACAAATACAAACATTTTTTGTCTTAAGCTTCCTATGTTTACCTCATAAAAAGAGCTTTCAGATTGCTCAATGAACTCCTCAGCATCATTATCTTGTATTTTTATGCCGTCTTGCTGAAATGCTTTTAACCTATGCTCCAAGCCGGGGTTCGCTACAATAGGTTTCCTAAAACCTCCTCGTAAATTCCGAATAATAATTTTATCATAAACACAGAAAAGTCGTCTCGCATTTATCGAAAACATAATATATTTTTATTTCATGGGTTACGAAATATTTAAAAGGACAAATTATGAACAATACAAATGAAATGGTTATTATGACACTTGACAGCCAATCTCAATTTCACATTGACAGATAAGGTCTCTGGTCTGGTCATCTGGCGTTACATGACATTGACATAATAACTTTTAACTTGTATATGGCGAGAAGATAAGTTCTTGGAAATTAAATTACCGTACCTATGTAATAATAAATTGTAGTAAATAATTAATTGTAAGAATTTATACATTTAAAAACAATCGTGAAGAAAGAAACAACTGCAAAATATTCCTGTAGGAATTCGGTAGAATTGAGATAAATCCTCCTATACCCTCTATATAACGTTTTACATTCGAAAGTACAAAACAAAACAAGTTATAAACTTTACGAAGTGGTGGGCGGCAGTTAGTCTTTTAATTTAATTTTCATACAGGCACACCATACACTTTTTTTTTATTGTTGCGCAGCTTACTAGATTGACTGATTTTTATATCCATTATATGTCGTTTATGCCTTGAGCATGCATGGACGCTTATGTACCTAGGCGAGGTCAGGGTCAGGGATGACTCACTGTGTGAATGTGGCCTGGATAACCGTTATTTTGCCTTCACAACTTTTTAGATCTGCGGAACACTTTTGTATGCCTCGTCAATTTATGTGGTGGTCATTGGATCCAAGGGGATCCCCATCGATCACGATGTTTACAGCCGGATAATCGCTGTCTGGGCCAAATGGCGGCAGTTCACTGGTGTGGTCTGATATCGCAGAATATCGCCTGAACTCATTTTGTTGCATTATTCGACAAACAGGAGCATCATTCGACAGGCTTTAATACGGCAGCGATTGTTGGCCAACACTATCTTGGCACACTCACGAGCTTAACGTCACGGACGGTTGAGGTGACTGACCCCATATGTAATACGTTCATTGGGTTAGTCTTGAAATCCGTATGACGTTGCCGATAAGCTCCAAGAGCGTCGCCTGAGATGGTATGGTCGCGTTACGCGCCGGCCTAGGAAATATGTCGGATGAAAGTGCCATGCTATATCAATCTCTGGAGTAAGACCTCCCAGATGCCCAAGGGAGCTCTTGTTGGATGTCGTGATTCAGGTTATGAGAGCCAACCACCACGATCTGGCCACGCTAGGATATTAAAGACAAAGAGGAGTAAAGTCCAAGCTGGTTGAATAGAAAGGCAGACATTTACAAAAGCCGGGATTAATGTCAGGAGGAAGAAAAATCTATAGGTACTAATATAGTAAGGCGAAAGAGTTTGAAATTATTGGTTGGATTTTTTTTGTTTTGTATAATATGAAAGCTACATAACGAAAGCATAAGCATACATAAAGAAAGCCCTGTGTTAGTATATCTCAGAAGTTTATCACTAGATATCGCTGTGCCCAAATAAGTGTATAAGCTAAAACACGTTATTGCTGTCTTGCGCTAAGAATGTAAGTAGGTATCTCTATTTTACAGACTAGATCCTAGCGTATATTCGAGTCCTGCAGGAGGCGGAGTGCTTGCTATTAAGGCTAACAGCATTAACCTCAAGTTCGAGAAAAAGTACAGCCGTGCAAAGAGGATTGGACTTCATTGGAATTTATAAATTATATAATCCATCTGTTGATAAATACAGGATAATAAAATTATTGTAGGTGATGGGCGATCGAAGCCGCGAGCAGGCTGCTAGTAATATTATAAATCAAAAATTTATTTTCCTTTAATAATATATAATTAATAAAAGTACATGAATATATATTATAAATAAAAACATATTATACATACATGCAGCATGTATATACATACAGCATTGAAACCACATAAAAAATCCAAGATCATTTTAAGTTTTTACTTTATTTTATAATATACTTTATTTATTGAGGCCGGTCGTGGCGCAGCGGCACGAGGTGTGACTGCAAAATCGACTGGTTGTGGGTTCGATCCCCACTCGAGGAGATGAAATATTTACTTAAATTTATATTTCCATTTCTTCGCTCTGGTGTCGAGGTTAAGCGCGGCGTTGAGTTCTGCCACTCAACACGCAATGCCTCCAGAATTCGGCAGAAAGTGGGGAACGGAGTGTCTTAACACTAGGTTCCCTCTGCCTACCCTGCTGTGTGCGGGATACAGCGTGAAGCTGATTTAATTTTGATTTAATTTTAATTTATAATATAAGTAGTTTTAAAGTTCAAAAAGCGCATAAAATTGTTTATTCTTAAAAAATATTACCGAGTAGTACCATAAAATGAGTCTATAGCTTATTTTTTAGGCAACTTGGAACAAAGTTATTAATATTTACAAGCTTTTATTTATTTATTTACCTTGTTATTATGTGTGTTATAATAGTGTGAGTTAAATCTTGCAATCTCAACTTGACCCACTTCCCAGTGTCTGATGAGCTGAAAAGATTACGATTTTAGTTCTGATGACAATGATGAAATAAAATATTAATATTGTCGATATTCCAAAAAGGTGGAATATATTTTTTGCACAATTGACCTAATATGGATACCAAATGAAAAGCATTAACTTTGCTTAACTTCACGCTTTATTGCTAGCGGGGTTGTCAGAGAGAAAGGAGCGTCAAACGCTGCGGCCTTTATATACCTCTTTTGCCTCGTCCACTGTCATCAACCTCTTCATACATGCCCTCCGGGGCGTCCTTATGCTTTTACGTGACCTTCCTCTAGTATCTTTGATACTGTATTTTCAAAGATCATCCGAGGTCGCCATAAATCTTTTTTGTCATTCTTTCATCACTCATTCGTTCGATATTCTGTGTCATCTCTTCATTGCGGATTCAGTTAAGCTGACTCCGCATATCCTACGAAAAGATCACATCTCCACGGCATTCATTTTTCTTTCATTCTTCGTCTGTAATACCCATGTTTCGATGCCGTATAATAGCGTCACCAACCAACACTGCATTGTGTACGGCCAAACGCGCAGCTGTGCTAACGTTTCGCCGTCTCATCAATGCAGCTAAGGCTCCGTTAACCCTGTTACTGGTGGCAATACGCCTTTCCACATTCATCTCGTATCTTCCATCTCTACTGAACATACTTCCCAAGTATACAACTTCATTCACTTGTTCTAATATCTTACCATTTACTCTGATCTTGCATTCTGTCCTTTCTTCGTCTGTTTAAAAAATCTGAACTTTTTTTTCGCATTCAGGTTTAGACCATTATTTTCACAGCCTTCTTTCAAAATGGTGACTAATGCCTGTAACTCGCATTCTGATGATGCAATGAGCACTGCATCATCTGCGTACAGCAGGCAATTCACATTCAAGTCACCTACTTTCACTCCCATATCACTTTGTTTCACTCTTTGGAAACAGCTATCCAAATACAAATTGAACAACCAAGCTGACACGGCGCAACCTTGTTTAACACCCGATTGTATATCAAACCAGGGCGACATGCCAGCTCTTACTCGCACGCAGGCTGAGTGATCTCTGTAAAGAGACTTTACAGCCTGCAGCAATCGTCCGCTCACATTGTACCGGGGTAGTATTTCCCATAATTTCGCTCTTACAACTCTGTCAACGTGGACTTTTCCAAGTCCACAAAAGCACAGAAAACTTTTGGGTTAACAGCCAAATTGTAAATATGTGTATTGTATACATAACATTTTGAACGAGACTGTCCGTTTTTTCCCTTGTGTGACCCGAAACATGCCACCGAGACGTACAAATATTCCGTTTTTCAGAATTGCACTTTTCTCCGCGATCATCACAGTACAATATTTAAAAAAACGAAAGTATTCAATTATTTATGAAAGTGTCAATTATATCTAAAAAAAAGCTAAAGCACCTCTAAAAAAACGAAAGCCACTCTATAATGTTTCGTTTTGAGACAACTGAAAAATGGTCACGTTATGTTTACTACAAAAAAACCAAGGGTCAAGACACTCCGTTCATCAGTTTTTTCACTGATACTCAAAATATTGCGTGTTGAATAGCGGAACGCCAATGCCATACAACGCCGCGCTTTGTCGTACCGGGGCGGACAAATGACAACAATTTAATTCGGGATTATAGGCAAACAGTTTAATATAAAAATATTTATTATACTTGTCATCGAAAACTATCCAATTTAACATTTTGTTTTTCATCAGATCTTAAGTTTGAATTCTTGCTAAAGCGAAATTTCATTATTTGTTGTAGTATAATATTCTTGACTGTCCAGGTAGGCCTGGGCATAACAATTTTTTTTAACGTTATTTGATTAACATAATAGAAAGACCAGTCATGGCGCAGGGGCACGAGTGTGCGACTGTGAAAGGTTGTAGGTTTTCTCCTCAGTCATTTCCTCGTTTTGGTAACGGCGCAAAGCGTGGAACGGAGTGTCTTGACTCTAGGTTCCCAGGTTCCCTAGACTACGGGCTAACAAAAAAAATTATATTCATTACTCAACTGCACCATTCAATCATTTACGTCCATATAGATAAGTTTATCTAAATTGCGCAATTCAATAAAAAAAAATATTAAAATAAAATAATTGTATTGATAATAAAGATCAAAAGGGTAAAGTTAGATAACATTGTAAATTATTAATTAACAGATGAGCGCCTTTATCGTGAAAGCAAGAGTTACCGAGTTGCAACCACAATCTCTCTATGTTGCGTTTAGTTCAGTTCGAGTGGCCGCTTACACCACACGCGCGCGTTGACAAGTTAACGCTACCTGCTAAAGTGCACGCTTTCCAGTGAATATTAATTAATTGTTATACAACTTAACTGAGGATTTAATTTTAAAGTAAGTTTATTTTTAATTAAAATTAGTTTTTTGCTTATTAAATTATTTTTACAATGATATGGTATTACACATTTTGAACCTAACCTCACATAATATCCCAATCGATTATAATTTTTTATTATCTATATCAGTGTTGTCTTATTTTTTTTAATCAGATAATAAGGTAATTATTTACGACATATCAATGATGGACTCGATTATTTCCTATAAATAATATAATAATAAAATAAAGTCTATGTAACAGTTATATTGTACTAATACACAATGGTTTGGCGCCTAAAAAAGATTATTATTAATATAGCCGCTTAAATTTTTTATTTACCATGTTTTCATTTACAGGATATCCTAGGGTTATAGTTGATACATTTTACTTACTTAATACTAAAAATATATGAATATTGTTTTTTTTTATGCAACTTATAGAACACGCAATATATCTACTATATATAAACACTATACAGCTACAAATTAAATATCCTTGCTTCACGTGGTTTGAATACCATACATTAATGTATGAGAAATTAAAAATTGGAAACTCAACACGTCTAGAATACTAATACTTAAAAGAAAAAAAAGTGTGGACGTAAGAAGACAGAAACAATTTACAAGTTTGTTACTTTCTCTAACGTGTGGTTGTTAAAATATTTTAATTTTTCTTATAATTTAGCGCATTTTAGAGCTTACAATATTAAATAAGAATGTGAAATTAAATACATAAGTTTAAAGCGTTTCACTGAAATTGCTAGGTGTTTAATTTTTAAATATCACTGTTTTCTGTAGAGCTCAGTAAATTTGTATAAAATAAAAATAAAGTAATTACTTTTACTCTTATCTTATACACAGATATGTACGTTTCATTTTGATTATATCTATTTATTAATCAATTGCTGCAAATATCGCCAATTTTTATGAATTTTGATGTCAAGTTATTCTATTAATCAAGAGCTATCGTGGCGAAGCATGTATACGTATGGTTGTAAGTTCGGTCCCTTTTAAGGTAATCAAGTAAAAATTAAGGTTGCGGCGCGGCGTTGAGCTCCACCATTCATCACTAAGTATTTCAAATTCAGAAGTGAAAAACGCAATGCCTTATTATTTTAGTAGATTAGAGATAAGAGACTTTTAGCATACCCTTATTCGGAATAAAAACGTAAAGCTGAAAGTTACTACACTTAAAACTTGTCATGAAAATCAAAAGTTTGGATAACCGTTCTTTTTAGAAACTCCGTTCACTTTAAATATATATATATATATATATATATATATATATATGTATACTATTATCGCCTTCGTTTCTACTTAGCAGTTTACTACGAGTATGTTTATTTAGCTCGTCATACACTTCAGCTAATAATATTTCAATATTGGCATTTCACGTGCAGTCACCGCAATGTAAATCAAAATATTTACTTGACTTCAGTATTAGCTAGAACTATACCAACGATGATACTCGAACGACGATCCTACTCGAATATCTATTTACAACAATATAGAAACAATATAGAAAAAATACGTAATAATTAATTGAATAAGTCCTCGCTGTTTTTTTTGTTTAAAAAAAATAATTTAAAATATAATGCTTACAATGACATTACTCAAAGTATTGTCCATCATTAGAGACCACTTTCTCCCATCTCTCTGGTAGCAATTGAATCCCCCGTCGGAAAAACGACTCATCTTTCGAGGCAATCCAGGAATCAAGCCATTTTTCGGCTTCTTCAAAAGAATGGAAGCGCTGCTCGCTTAAACCGTGCGCCATCGACCGAAACAAGTGGTAATCGGAGGGGGCTATGTCCGGTGAATACGGCGGGTGGGGTAGAACTTCCCATTGAAGTGTTTCCAGGTAAGTTTTGACTGGTTTTGCCACATGTGGCCGAGCATTATCATGTAATAAAATCACTTTGTCGTGTCTCTGCTCGTATAGTGGCCGCTTTTCTTTCAGAGCGCGACTCAAACGCATCAACTGAAGTCGATAGCGAGCTCCCGTGATAGTTTCATTAGGTTTAAGCAGCTCATAATAAATTACGCCCTGCTGATCCCACCAAATGCAGAGAAGAAGCTTAGAACCATGGATATTTGGTTTTGGCGACGATGTTGATGCGTGACCCGGCATGCCCCACGATTTTTTTCGCTTTGGATTGTCGTAGTGAATCCACTTTTCATCCCCAGTGACGATACGGTGCAGAAAACCTTTTCTCTTTTGCCGTTGAAGCAACAATTCACACATGAGAAAACGTCGTTCTACGTCTCTCGGCTTCAACTCATACGGCACCCAATGCCCTTGCTTTTGGATCATTCCTAACGCTTTTAAACGTTTTGAAACTGTTGACGCATCTACTTGTAACGTTTTCCCGAGCTCTACTAACGTCTGACATGGATCTTCTTCAAGCAATGCCTCCAATTCTGTCTTCAAATTTTGTCGGTGCTCCAGAACGCTCTTTGTCTTCAAGGTCAAAATCATTACTTTTGAAGCGCCTAAACCAGTCTCTGCACGTTGTATTCGACAAAGCATTGTCTCAACGAGAATTCTGTGTGCTTCTGCTGCAGATTTTTTCTGAATAAAGCAGTGCAATAAAATTCCCTGCAAAAACACTTCATTTGGCACAAAAGTACACATTTTCACAAAGGGAAAATAAATATGTAGTTGATACTGTAGTAAACACTATTCTACTATAAACTGAGGTTACATATAGTACTACTTTGGTGATTCGTTACCGTACGAAATTACATGCACAGAGAGCCGCAACGCCATCTTTCAAAAAACAGCGAGAACTTATTCATTCACCTAATATAATTTTTAACAAAAAAAATCTAACCAAACTCTTGTCAAACTACCATTGAAGTGTATCCTTTCCAATAAAAAACGAATCATCAAAATAGGTTGACGTGATATTGAGTTATTTGTCCATTTGTCGCGCACATACTTATTTATTATGATAATATCGTCAGAAATGGACTAAATTAAAATGGAACCACACAGAAGGAATAAAAATATATATAAAATATATACAGTCAACCACGACTCAACCATACGCATATCTAGAGATATTTTCCAGGGAGGGCCTGATTAACTTTGAACAGATTTGTTTATGTAATGTTTTTTTTGGTTATTTTGTTTAAGGATTTTTTTTTTATTCGTTAAATTTCTAGGGTGGCACCAGAGTAGTCTGGGGTGGGAGCGGCCCATCCAGCCCCCCTTTTCCTACGGCCGGGCAAGGCCTGTTGACTGTATTGTACTTTCATTGTTAAATAAATGAAAAATGAAAAAAAATAATTTGCTTCACGCTGTATCCCGCACACAGCAAGGTAGGCAGAGGGAACCTAGTGTTAAGACACACCGTTCCTCACTTTCCGGGTTCCGGAGGCATTGCGTGTTAAGTGGCGGAACTGAACGCCGCGCTTTTGCTTCGACACCAGAGCAAAGAAATGAAAATATAATTGCTAGTAAATATTTCATTTCTTCGAGTGGAGATCGAACCAACCAGTCGACTTTACAGTCACATCTTGTGCCTCTGAGCTACAACAGGCCTCACTTCTTTTGTTAAATAATGCTTTTTTTGGAGCTAAGTGGCTACCTTGTATAAAACTTAATAAATAAACCTTACGTTTTAATCGTTAAGAATAGTAATGCTCACAAAAGATCCATTATAAATATATAATTCACCTTTATAATTGTTAATTCGTTCATTCGTTTTTCCTTTCGACCTTGAGAATGTCACACATACTTGTATCTACGTTGTCTTATAATATAAGACATTTAGATATATTACAAAAAGTATCTCAAGAACAAAATACTCAGCGCTTTTTAATTAAAAGTATTTTTGTAAACACACAAAACATGTATGGAATTAATGTCTATTGAATGTGATGCAGGATAGCTGCCAGATAATATAATAATACCATTGACTTTGAAAAGAGCAACTGTTGAGTTTCTTGCCGGCTCTTCTCAGCAGAACTGCCTTCTGAACCGGTGGTAGCGTTTTTTTTGTTTATATGTTCATTCAACGATTCATAAGAGTCTATTTGAATAAAGAATATTTTGAATTTTTTTGTAGATTCACGCTGTATCCCGCACACAGCAGGGTAGGCAAAGGGAACCTAATGTTAAAAAATATTCCGTTCCCCATTTTCCGCCGAATTCTGGAGGCATTGCGTGTTGAGTGGCGAAATTCAATGCCGCGTTTTGCCTAGATATCAGAGTGGAGAAATGTTAATATTTCATTTCCTGGAGTGGGAATCGAACCCACAACCTGTCGCGTTTACAGTCACACCCATGTTATCCTGTGCCAGTACTGGCCTAGAGTGTAAGTAAACGTAAAGAAATTTTACATAGAGAAAGTTTAGATGTAGGTATAATACCTACCTATCTATACCTAAGTTATAAGGACTCGATTGAGTGTGTTAGAAGCAGGTTTTTTAAAATTTATACAGCGTATATGAATATTTAACATTTTATGTTATTATTTTTAATTCGTATAATAGAAGGTGCCTCTAACTTAGCTTAACACGGGAAAATGCTTATCATGCTGGAACTTTTGACAAGATGCCTAATTTTTTTGGTTACTAGTTTCGTCCTTTTAAATGTACATAACTCATAAACTCTTACCTCAACTGTCTGAGCTCCTCTCTGTAACATTCTTATATTTTTAAATTTTAAAAGTATGTTAAAATTAAGTAAAATGTCTAATAAACGCGAACATCTAAGAATTTAATGTTAAAGATTTTAGTTTTTGAATACACATATGTCTCTAAAAAAATTATATTGTTGCGTTGAAATCCGCCACTCAATATGCAATACCTCCAGAATTCAGAGAAAAGTGAAAGTGTCGTAATGGAAACGGAGGTTTTAACAATAACTTCCCAGGTTCCCTCTGCTTACCCTGTTATGTGCGAGACACAGTGTGAAGCTAAAAAAATACAAACATATCCTACCTAAGTATAATCGATGGATTGATTGAAATATATACTAGCTTCGTCTAACTGAAATTCCACAAGCATATTGAGAAAGTATCGTCGATTTCATTCGATATAGTCAGTTAGATTATATATTGCAATATTTCCTTTCGATACGTTTCAAAACTCTTTAGATGTTGGTTAAAGCTACAAACCACTAAATGGGTCGCGTTACTCAATCGTTAAAACCTGTTTTAGCTTTAAGCAGCTAGTGAAGAATTTTTGTAAAAAATACCTAAATGCTTACAAATTACTTTTAAGAAACAAAAAAACAAGGAAAAATATCGTCTTTACTTCATAATGTATGTAATGTAAGTTTTGGCGTTCAATAATAAATTATAATTATATAATTTTTGTTTAGTTTGTCTATAACTAAAAGAATACTGATATGATTTTTTTTCAAATAGTTTTATAATTGGATTGCAACCTGTTTTTTAATTTAGGAGATAACTTTAATATTATTCCGCACGCATTGTTGACAGAGGAAATCTTGTTTTAAGCCCTCCATTCCTCATTATTCTCGAATTCTTGAGGAATAGAATGTTAAGTCAACAATAACTCAACGCCGCGCTTTGCCCCGGCGCCAGAGCGAAAAAATAAAAATGTTAAATATTTTATTTCGTCGAGTGGGAATCGAACTGACTGACTGACAAAATCGAATCGAACACGACTGGCCAAAATTTGATAGACTATTTCAGTAACATGTAAAAATAAAAAAAAACAAATGAGATTGTACAGGTTTTTTTACCATAATTTATATTATAATTAACAACACTAACAGGAAGTAAAACAAAATTAACATAACTTATTCGACTTACATTAAATATTTAATTAATTTTCATATACATATAAAATATAAACTTATAACTTAATAATTTTATCTTTTTCAGTATAAATGGAGTTGCCATTCATTTTGCATTTCAAATTAGTAGCGAGAAATATATGTTCACTAGGATCTTTTTTCTCTTTTTTTTTTCTTTTATTTTAATGTTACGCTTAACATAGAAATACCTAACGTGACCATTTTTTTCGGTTCAATACAAGACCTCGATTTTTTTTCGTTTCGTAATTAGCAATTTTAAAGTAACATTTGAATATTTCATGTAGAAAACATACATACATGTGTTTTGTTTTTTAGGCTTTTTTAGGATAGTTTTCGCTTTTTTTACTTGTATTTTTGTTTTTTTTAGTGGATTACTCCATTCAGTTATTTTTTGACAATGCGCATGGACGTTCCACTATAGTTGACAGCGAAAAATTTTCGCGCCATTCGCAAAAACGGGTCATTTTGACGTCCCTCTTTGTGATCACTGGGACCCACTGGCGAAAAAAGAAACGATCCGGTTCAAAAGGTCTGGTCACGTTAGTTATACCACGTTATAATATAAAAGATTAAAAATATACATCTAAAACAATGGATGTGGTTATGCACAATTAAATTAATTGCTTATAATGGCAGAATACAACATGGATTTTCCTTACTTAGTAATGCTAAAGTATATAATGTGTTTTCATTCTATTAACTTCTAAATAGAACTATATTATATATGTTTAAGCATTTATGTTTCCATAGTTGTTTTATAAAGGATTTTATTGTATAATAGAAGGAATTTAAATTATAGTTAAACGTTGACGATTGAACGATATGGTCAATACGATGTGACCACAAAATATGTATTTTGTGGCCATCATGGCGCAATGGGACAATGTCTGATTGAGCACGGCGGTCGTGGGTTCGATTTAAAATAGTAATTTTTAAATTATTATCATTTCCTCGAAGAAGAATTTTTAATTTCTCGTAGTAACTCGAGTTTCGACATTTTGTTTAATGCAAAGAACTATGAAAAATGTTGAGGCTGTCATGGCGCAGGGACACAAGAGTGTGACTGTAATACGACGGTTGCGGGCCCGCTTACCATTCGAGGGAATTTATTATTATGTATTAATATTTTTATTTGTTTACTCTGGTACCAAGGCAAAAGCGTAATGCCTTGAAAATTCGACGGAAAGAGGGGAACGGGCCGTCTTAACACCATGTGCCCTCTGCCTACCCCGCTCGGGATACATCCTAAAACCGGTTAGACGTCCAACACGGGCTTAAATGGTTTTAAAGTGGCGTCAACCTACTTTTGGCGTCCTATATACGGACACAAGATCAGTAATTGACCACCTATTTATATTTATAACATACTTATATAGGTACCTAACCAAACTAGACGTCTAGCTATTTTGCTTCATTACTGTCAACGAATTTGATTTAAGTCACTACCTTCATATGCGGCCTTATTATATTTTTTTTTATAAATAGAAAATTAAAAATATTATTTACATATACTTATAAAATTTGAATACATTTTATATTTCGACATAATTGGCCTTGGCCTTTGTACAAGATTTTTTTATTGCTTATTGATAATGTTTCCCTTTTTCATATTAAATTACATGATTTCAAGCGCGAGGCCAGTCGTGGCGCAGCGGCACAGAGTGTAACTGTAAAACCGACTGGTTGTGGGTTCGATCCCCACTCGAGGAGATGAAATATTTACTTAAACTTATATTTCCATTTCTTCGCTCTGGTCTGGTGTCGAGGCTAAGCGCGGCGTTGAGTTCTGCCACTCAATACGCCGATTCCCGATCTCACATACAATTAAACATATAAATTTTATTAACTATGTATATTATACTGTGCACAAATATAATAAATCTAATACTTATATTGTAATAAATAAAACAATAAAAATAAACACAAAAAAACTAACAACTATTATACCTACTAGCTACATCTCAAAATATAATTTGTCTCCTGATTATGGATGAAAACTTAAATTTATTAAATAATATAGACATCTTCAAAACTACAGACTCGATAAAATGTAACATAGAAAACTTACCCAATTTCCTAAATAAAACTAATTTAAAATTAACTACAATTGTCACACAAAATATAAGGAGTACTACAAAAAACTTTGATGATTTACAGATTAACTTGATGTTACTACCAAATGAACCAGATATAATAATTTTAAGTGAATGTAGATTACAAACAGCGAAATCTATTCCCATTCTTGACAATTATTCATCTTTCCAAACAATTAAACTATTAAACCAGAACGATGGCGTAATTATTTATATTAGTAAACATATTAATTTTAAAGTAAGTGAACTAAATTTATATGAAGCTACAGGACTTGAAATTAAATTTGCAAACTATATTATACTGGGTCTTTATAGGTCTCCGTCATTTATACATGCCGACAATTTTATTTTATCGCTTAACAACTACCTGAGCGGTATTACTAAGTGTAGTAATGTTGTTATTCTTGGGGACATAAATATAGATTTAATCTCGTCACCAAGAGAAAAATCTTGGGAACGAAACAATAGGTTAAATTATCTTAACGTCCTCTCCACACATGGAATCATGCCAGGTCATATGTTACCAACGAGAGATGATAGCTGCCTGGACCATGTGATGCTGAAAATCGATAATTCCCACAGCTCATCTCTGGTTGCGGTTTTAAATACTACCGTGACGGATCACAATATGGTTACTCTACACATCTCACAGGAATTGAAGTCATCCAAGTTACTAAAATACAAAACTATTATTGACTATGAGAATGCTTACAGCTCACTGATAACCGCAGACGTGCTTTGCCTTAACATTTTTAAAGATCCAGAAAGTTACGCTGTAGCGCTAATTGATATGATAAAAACTATTCTCAGTAAACACTCCCGTATTGTATCCATTCCAGCTAACAAAAGAATAAAAAAGCCGTGGATCACGACAGGTGCTTTGCGCTGTATTAGGTTGAGAAATCTAATGCAAATCAAACTCAGGACAAATTCGCACAACGAAATTTTAAAAATAACTTTTAAGCGTTTTCGTAACTTTTGTTCAAATTTAATCCATAAACTAAAAAGACAATATCATAAAAATAAAATAAATAAGCATCTTAAACAGCCAAAAAAACTGTGGTCTACTATTGATGACATTGCCCAGTACAAACCAGAAAAAACCACAAACACGAATTTATTGGCAGTACGAACCACTCCTCAAGCGTCAGTAAACTATGTGAACAAGTATTTTGTCAGTATTGGACAAAGTTTGGCAGAGGTCATCTACAGCTCAAATCAATTTCAAAACACAACCGTGACTTCACACAGCCAATATTCAAATTTATCATCCTTTGTTTTGCTTGACACCGATCCCACAGAAGTGGACAGAATACTCATTGGTCTTGACTCTAACAGCGCTCCGGGTTGGGATGGTATTTCAACCAAATTTTTGAAGATGACTAGAACATTTGTAGTCCCGTTGATCTGCTCGCTGGTTAATTTATGCTTTCAAGAGGGTATATTCCCAAAAGCACTTAAACGGTCTATAGTTACTCCTGTGTTCAAAGGTGGGGACAAAACCGATGTAAATAACTATAGGCCTATATCTGTTCTAACTTCTATCTCTAAGATTGTAGAGAAGCTCTTGAATAATCGACTGATGGGATATCTGAACAACTTTAAAATCTTATCCAGTTCACAATACGGTTTTAGGAAGGGGCTCTCTACACAAGATGCTATCTTAGCACTTACATCTCTTATAGTACAAGAAGTAGATAAGGGTAACAAATGTCTCGCAGTCTTCCTAGACCTAAAAAAGGCCTTCGATACGGTCTCTGTGGTGACGCTTGAACGCCGACTGGAGCAAATAGGTATAAGAGATAAAGCTCTTAGTCTATTCAAGAGCTATCTTGGGGATAGAAAGCAAATGGTTAGGATTG
>JAAIXJ010001771.1:79047-134549 GCA_013403705.1 Heliconius hermathena
CGCTCTGGTGTCGAGGTTAAGCGCGGCGTTGAGTTCTGCCACTCAACACGCAATGCCTCCAGAATTCGGCAGAAAGTGGGGAACGGAGTGTCTTAACACTAGGTTCCCTCTGCCTACCCTGCTGTGTGCGGGATACAGCGTGAAGCTGATTTAATTTTAAATTTAATTTTAAATTTAATTTTTAATTTAATTTTTAATTTTAATTTCAAGCGCGAAACCTTTGTTAATTATTTTATTTCCCGTGTTTTATAATCGATGTTACGAGGTAGATATATCTTCCTACTAACCTAATCTAACTTTTAGGCTTTTTAGCTCTATGCCATATCCTGCATATAACAGGGTGATTAGAGGGAACCCAGAGTTAAGAGAAACACTTCATTTTCCACTTCCTGGCTAATTTTAAACACTGAAATTAAGTAGTGGAACTTAATTTCGCGTAATAAAAAATATAAAAGTAACCATATATGTACGGCGTTGAGTTCCGCCACGCAATGCCTCCAGAATTCGGCGGAAAGTGGGCGATGGAATGTCTTAAAACTAGGTTCCCTCTGCCTGCCCTGCTGTGTGCGGAATACAGCGTGAAGCGAAGGGTAATCTAGTTTCCCGATGTATCCCTAGCGATGTATACTCCACAGTAATTTAATTTATTATATCAAATATCTTTTCCAGCTTGCAGCAATGCCTGATCAAGAAATAGAATCGGCAGAAGCGCTAGTCGCCATAAGAGACTGGCTCAACAAGCAACCACACTTGCCTCACGACGTTGGTAAGTCTTTAGACTTATAATATATATAAAAATATGGATCTTATGTTTATAGCCTTATTCACTAATTTTAATAATATTAGAAGCCAGGTGTGGCGCAAGTAAACGTGAGTGGTTGTGGGTTCGATCCCCACTGGAGGAAATAAAATATTTATTTATACATTTCTTCGCTCTGGAGCCGAAGCCAAGCGCGAAAGTGGGAAACGGAAATGTCTTAATAGAAACGGAGTATCTTAACACTAGGTACCCAGATTCCCTTTGCTTACCCTGTTATATGCGGGATACAGCGTGGAACAAATAAAATAATTTATTTATATTACTATATGTATGTATTAGAATAAAGAATATAATCTTAGATTTAGAATCACATTATGAAAACAGATTTTGCATTAAAATAAAAAAAAAAATGTACACAAATATATGAAATTAAACTGAATGAAAGAATAAAAAAAATCTCACATGCCATCATTAAAGAACAGTTTACTATCATTTTGTGAGTCGTGTCGTGAATAGCAGTTTAAGTGTTGCAATATTTTCGAGAGAGTAAAAGTGGCGTAACATTGGGTCAATGATGGAGGGTCGAGTGACGTTTGAAAGTAACTTAATAAATATCATTTGTATAATATATCTTCTATTTTTTTTTTCGTTTACCTACATTGTATATAGGTAAAGATGTACACTGTACAATATACTCATAAATATTGGTATTTTATTAATAAAATAATTTTTTTACGAAGAATAAAACAAAAACGCGAGGCCAGTCGTGGCGCAGTGGCATAAAGTGCACTCGAGGAGATGAAATATTTGCTTAAATTTATATTTCCATTTCTTCGCTCTGGTGTCCAGGCAAAGCACGGCGTTGAGTTCTGGCACTCAACAGCAATGCGTCCAGAATTCGGCAGAAAGTGGGGAACGGAGAGTTTTAACACTAGATTCCCTCGGCCTACCCTGTTGTGTGCGAGATACAGTGTGAAGCTGATTTGATTTAATTATATTTAAAATAAAAACAATTTTTTAGCGACATTATTATTACAATTACTATAGATTCTATCATCATTGTTGCAAAAAATTAGTAATTAATTTTTTTATAAGGAAAAAAAAAACTACTTATACTCTTTGTAATATTGTTGTCGTTAAAACCATTAAAATTATTTAATACCAGCTTTACTCTCGTTGATATCGAAAATATCGAAAGTATAAAAAGTTTGGAAGATTAGCTATTATGAAAAAAAATGTACATAATTTACGAACACTAAAAAAAAATCTATACGTTCAGTATTATTAGTTACTAACGACCCGCTCGCGGCTTCGTCCGCTTGAACTACACAATTATTTATTCACTAATTTGAATTATTTCGTGTTCTAATAACATTATCAGTATAAAGACAATATACATTGAAAACTAAAGTTTTAGCCAATTCTATAAAATATCAATTTTGTCAATCAAAATACCGTATATCGATATAACTTTTTTCTTAATAAAACCGATCGAAATAAAACTAACAAAAACTGCAATCTAATCGGTCGTTTCTGAGATAAGCCTCCACAAACATACAGTCAAAAATTTTAATATATTTTCTCACATATCTTCCATGAACAGACATCAATCATTTACAATTTTATTATATAGATAAATAACCCGGTAGAAATATGCACAGCGACTGCAACGCCAGACGCTACTATGTAGTTTTAATATCCATAGAAAAAATTATTACGGTGAAAGTTGTTTTCTTTGACTCTAAAAATGGCCTTTAACAACTATTTTATAGAATAATATACTTGATTCTTCGGTGTAATAGGTTACTCCTAGTATATTAGTATGATTTGAGGTGGAGGTTCGTTCCCCACTAGGGAGTATGAATTATTTTCATTTCTTCACTCTGGACTAGACAAAGTGTGGCGTTGAGTTCCGCCACAGTGTCCCAAAAAAAACTGTGCAAGTCGTATACGACCAAAAGGAAAAGTTTAATGTTACTAAATTTGGAGGCAAAATATTTCATGTTACGTTATGCAGTGCAAGTGTTGCTCCACGTAACTCGTCACGCTTATTATTTAATGAATATATTAGTTACGGCAACTATATGCATTTGTCAATAATATAGTAATATATTTTAACTACACATTTTGAGGCCAGTCGTGGCGCAGGGGCACAAAGTGTGACTGTAAACCGACTGGTTATGGGTTCGATCCCCACTCCAGAAAATGAAATATTTACTTAAATTTATATTTCCATTTCGTTGCTCTGGTGTCGAGGCAAAGCACGGCGTTCAGTTCTGCCACTTAACACGCAATGCCTCCAGAATTCGGCTGAAAGTGGGGAACGGAGTGTCGTAACACTAGGTTCCCTCTGCCTTCCCTGCTGTGTGCGGGATACAGCGTGAAGCTGTTTTTTTATTTAAATATTTTGTAAACGGTCTGTGTGTCAACAATCACTCAGATTGTTCTATTACCAAATCCATCATACCCTACATGGTCTTACATAGAATAACGAATTTTGCGACGTAAAAATCTATTAATTTCGATTATTTTTATTTAGTTTAGTAGTTATATATATAGATATGCTAGTGCTTCCTATATAAAAAGCCTTCAAGGAAAGGTGCTTCATCATGTTTTTTTTTAAATATCTATAATTTCTAGTATTATATTTTTATAAGTTATCAGTAATGAAGCCTCCATTTCATAGAATATTAAATAAGCAAACAGTTTTTATCTAGATCGTATAATTTACTAAATATAAATAAATATTGGAATTAAATTATTCAAATCACAATTAATATTATAGTATGCAAAATGTATTTATAAGAAAAAAGTCTAAAATAAGCAATTCAATTTAATTAATATTGCAATTCTTTAGGAACTATTGCGAAAAAAATCCTATGAGCTTATATATTTTGACTTAGACACATATCCCACACATAGCAATCCTGCTATATGTGGGATATATATGTAGGTTCCCTCTGCCTCTCCAAACAAAAGGAATCTAAAGTTAATACATGCCATTCCTCACTGTCCATCGAATATTTCAAGACATTGCGTGTTGAGTGGCAAACAAAAACTCCGCATTTTGTCTTGACACAAACACTTAAGGGCGAGGAAAAGAAAAACATCAAATAATTCATTTCCCCGATTGAACCCAAAGCTCACACTGTGCCACTGATCTATGATAGTTGATTCTAAAAATATAATATATATATATATATATATATATATATATATATATATATATATATATATNGAAACAAATTCGTTGCGAAGCGGTTGCTCACGCTCATCTGTATATACTAATGACACACTTAAGTAACACGTTACCTTTGTTGAGTTGCATTCATAATATAATACTTTATTTATATTACAGCGATTATAAAGTAATTTATGTTTATATTAATAAGAAAATTTTGAGTGTCAATTAAAAAATTATTAATAATTATTATGGTTGTTTCTTAACGGTAATTTTTTTTATAAACATGTTGTAGTACATTTTATGAATATTATATTGTAATTTATTAGTATAATAATTGAAACTTGAATTAAGATTTTTTTTTTAGTTTTTGTTAAAGATTATTTTCAATTAAATATTTTTTTTATATATTATATTTATGTTCAGAAACCGGAAGTGATAAATATTAATAGTCTGGCAACTTATTTATAAAATAGATAAACAACGAAGAAACCAATCAACTTCCCATATTTTTAAACATTGACCGACCAAAATATCTGGATACAAACCTTTCTTATAACTTCACGCTGCATCCCGCACACACTCGTACTAGCGAAGGCAGGGGGAATCTGGAAACCTAGTGTGATGTTCCGTTCCCTACTATCCGCTGAATTCTGATGGCAAAGCGTGTTATACGGCGGAAATCAACGCTGCACTTTGCCTCGTTACCACATAGAGGAAATGAAGATATTCAATATTTCATATCCTCCATCCTATTTTTCAGGCGAAATGTGAACAACATAATATCTAGACTCTACATTTTATTTGCTTACCCTGCTATATACGGGATACAACGTAAAACTGAAAAAAGTTTATAAGATTTGAATTCTCTATCATCGCTTGTGTCTAACATATAAAATATGTTATTTCAAAGAAGATACAAGACGATAAAAACCGGTCATACAAAAACATTATAAAGTTTATAATACTGACGACTAATGTGAGATCATCTATTATTTTCATTATTAAAGTAAAAAAAAGCGGATTCCTTTAGAGTATTAAGTTGTAAATATTTCATCAATCGCTAAAAGTAATTTAGAAAATTGTAAATATGTACTTAATATTATGTTTTTTAATAGTTTTTTGGTATTTATGCTTATATACATTAATAATTTTCAGCTTCACACTGTATCCCGCATATAGCAGATAAGGTAGAAAGAACGTAGCGTTAAGACACTCGATTCCCCATTTTCTCGCCGAATTTTCGAGGCATTGCGTGTTGAGTGGCGGAACTCAACGCCGCGTTTTATCTTGTTACCAGAAATGAAAATATTAATTAATAATAAGTCATTGCTCCTAATTGGAACCGAACTCAATACCGGGGAACGGAGTGTATTAGCATTAGGTTCATAGGTTCTCTCTCCCTTTCCAGCTACGTGTGGGATAAAGCGTGAAGTTAATAAATATTTACTGGCTTTTTTTAATTTAATGATATAGCACTCTGTATGTAATCACTAAATCGTAAATCTCCTTGAAAAGTCGTATAACATTATTAAATCAGCTTCTAGTTGTATCCCGCATACATCAGGGTAGGCAGCGTCAAATTCTAGAGGTATTGAGTGGCGGAACTCAACGCCGCGCTTTGCCTCGACACCAGAGCGGAGAAATAGAAATATAAATTTAAATAAATATTTCATTTCCTCGAATCGTTTTACAGTCACACTGTACGCCCCTGCGTCGCGACTGGCCTAATAGTAACATTATTATTTTTCTATAACAGAGGAAATACTGCTCCGTCGGTTCTACCTTAGTTGCCGCAAAAGTATGGAGCGTGTGAAGCGAACCATAGACCTGTTCTTTACCATCCGCTCGACGGCGCCCGAGCTTTTCCTCAAGAGAGACCCGTGGTCACCGGAAATAAGACGAGTTTTTGAAATCACGTAAGTATTATTTTAATATATTTTATGATTATTAGATATTTAGTTGTGTACACCTTCATTATAAAGATTTTTATTGATTAAAAAAATATATTAACTTCAAAACTTATGTTAAAACTAGCAATCCAAACGCGGCTTTGTCCGTTTAACCTTATATCTTTATTGTAGCCTAACTCTACAAAACAATACAGAAATTTTACTCTATGAGTTATTCTGACGTATGAGCTCTGTTACTGTAAAGTTTCATCTAAATCTGTTTAGTAGTTTTTGCGTGAAAGTGTAACAAACATCCATCTTTGGAATTTTTCACATTTATAATATCAGTAGGATAGTAGGAAAGTTCGGCGTTGAGTTCTCAACACGCAATGTGTCCAGAAGTCGGCGGAAAATGTGGAACGGTGTCTTAACATTTGGTTCCCTCTGCCTAACCTGCTGTATGCGACGCTAAAAAAAGGAGTATATATATCGTATATTATTCTATCTCATATTATTATTTTTTTCTTAAAAAGTTCATTCATTTCATTTCTTAAAAAGTTGACACTCAAGGTTGTAAATAGGCAGTAAATATTTTTAATGCGTCATAAAGCGTTAAATTTTACCAAAATGTCATATTTATTTCCAAAATTTAAATACAATTAAACATTAACCGTATTTTGGAAAAGGTTGCATGACGTTTCTTAATAAGGAACAAGAACAAAATGACGCAAATCGACATAACCTTATTTTAAATGTGTTACGTAACCGGATGATTACCTTTTTTTTTATTATCAAGGGCAAAACCCCTTTTAATGATTTATGTTCAAATTAACAAGTTTTATAGAGAAAATCTATTTACTATTTTAACTTAGTTACTTAAAGTGTTATTTCCACATAGGAAAGAAAATACTTTTTTAGCCGTCCTTTGACCAAGGTTTGGTTTCCAAGAAGCGCGGCATCGAATCCCGCTGCGCTTAAATTTTTATATAATACGTTTTTAAAAAAAGTATTTTAACTTATTTATTGATTTCGCCTACAAATTTAGGCTGACCAAATTAAACTAATAGGTAATGGCAAAAGTATTTTCGTATTTTGAATGTGTTATTAGTAATCAAATCTTTTTGCCTGTACTGAATGTAACTGGCTGGTTTTAATACCATTAAATGTGATATTCTGAAGATGCAATAAAAAAAACTAGTTTCCGCCATTTTTCAATTGTTTATCAAACAAGCAAAATGAACGTATGTAACGAAGAAATTCAGGTATAGGTAGGTAGGTACATTTTAAAGTATTATTACATAAAAGGTAAAAATGCGACGAACAACAGAACAGTTTATTTGCTTTTGCGCCATCACACCCTAAAACAATCTACCGTGAAAATAACACTAGCTTTAAATAGTAAATGATAATATATATAATATAATATTATTAATATAAGACAGACTTGTTCGTATAATACGAAGGACCATTAATATCATTCAAACCTGTTAATCAAACTATCAAATTTGGTTTTTATACAATTTGCGTCATCGTAATAGTGATATACATCATATATGTACTCGTATATCTACAATAAACTAAAGCTTTGTCTGTTACTTTCGAAAAATATTTATTTTTAATACCAGTGACTACAGTCAAAGAAAAAGGCAAAGGCAAAATACAATAAGAAATAAATCGATCGATAATTACATATTTTTTTCCAGCTTCACGTTGTATCCCACATGTAGCAGGGTAGGGAGAGCGTAGTGTTAAGACACTTCGCTCCCCACTTTCAGTCGAATTCTGGAGGCACTGCGTGTTTAGTGGCGAAACTCAACGTCACGCTTTGCCTCTACACCAGAGCGAAGAAATGAAAATATTTAATATTTTCATCATCATCATCATCATCCTCGAATGGAAATCGAACCCACAACCTATCTCGCTTAGTCACACGTTTGTGCCCTTGCGCCACGGCTGACTTCAACATTCGTTTTTTAAAAAATATTTATTTTATTTACAGGGACATGTTACCGCTTCCGAACAAGACAAAAGAGAACTACAAAGTATTTATCTATCGTTTAAACAATCCGGACTACGACTTATTCAACTTCGTGGACGCTGTCAAGACATTCTTCATGCTCGCTGATACCAGACTCACTGAAGAGGACGACATTCCTTCTGGAGAAATACCAATATTCGATTCCGCGAATATCACTTTGAAATTTATAGGAAAAGTTAATTTGTCAGTGTTAAGAAAATATATGACGTACACACAGGTTTGTAATATTTAATGTTGTAAGTATTAACTTTATTATCGTTGTGGGTTCGATTTAATATTTGTATTTTGAAGTATAATAGTTTCTTAGATCTCCTAGAAAAAAAAGCAAAAATATAAGACGTTGGGTTCCCAATATATGTTTTTAAAAGTTGAGGAAGTTAAGAACAGGTTCTCAGCACTAGGCTGTTACATTAACTTGGCGGTGTGTACAATGGAAGCAAAAAAATCTACATTTTGGAAACTTATAACAAAATATAAACATTTCAAATATATTTAGATTTGTCACCTCTTGCATAACACGTTTGAGGACTTCAATAAAAAGAATAAATATATATGTATGTATACGTTCACATCTCGTCAAGGTAAATTTTAATACTATTGTGAAAAATTTTGTGTTTTGTTTTGATGATTTGAATTAGTAGTTTTTTTGTAAATAAATTTTAATTTGTTTTTGTTAGATATTAAGTGTGAATTCATAATAAACCAAATATAAATGTATGAGTCTAATAATTAAAAACATTTTCTTACCGTAAGATCTATTATAATTTAAAAAACACACAATTTATTTTATAAAATTATTTTATTTTTCGCTGTTGAGACAATTCAAATATATACATTATAATGTAAATAGTAAAACAGCATTTTAACATTTTGAAACTTGCTTCACGCTTTTTTCCTAGCGGGGTAGTCAGAGAGAACGGAGCGCCGAACGCTACGGTCTCTACATAACATACCTCTTTCGCCTCTTCCACTGTCATCAACCTCTTCATATATGCCCTCCGAGGGATCCTCATGCTTTTTACGTTACTTTCCTCCAGTATCTTTGATACTGTATTTTCGAAGCTGAACCGTTAGCCGTTAGCTGCTCAACTATTAGTCTTATATGGATAGTCCTCAAAATTTCAGCTTTGCTAAAATGAAGTAAGTCTGGTGGCCCTGGGATCTCCCGCTATATCGTTTATAAGTGAATTTAAATCACGTCCATTTTGAAGCAATGCGGGTGTAATAATGATAGCTAGTTGCACGCTATATGCATATTTAGTGTAGACATTAGTTTTTTGCGCGAATGCGTGACATGTAACTTACATACAATACAAAGTAAATAACTCACTTCGAACAATTACTTACGCCAGTCTGAGGCCAGTCGTGGCGCAGCGGCACAAAGTGTGACTGTAAAACCGACTGTCGAACGGAGTGTCTTTACACTAGGTTCCTCCTGCCTACCCTGCAGTGTGCGGGATACAGCGTGAAGCTAATTTTATTTTATTTTGTTAATACATTTTAACTGTTTAGAACTAAGATGTCGATTAACTGTACCTACATATTCTGCTTAAGTTACTCCAAAAACATTTTTTTTAAAGAAACGATTGCGACTGTGCTACAATAGTATTTTAACTTTTAAATATATCTAAATTTAAAGCAAATCTTATGAATATATAATAATTATGACATACGCGAAGAAAAGAAATAAAATTTATAACATGACCTAAGAATATATGAAACTTGTGGAATTTAAAAATTGATCATTGTATATTCATAAAATATTTCATACATTTTAATTAATTAATTAAACTATATACATATACTTTTATTAATTAATTAAACTAATTAATAAATTAACAATTAATTAACTTTTATTCCAGGAATCAATACCAGTCCGGCTAAAGCAGGTGCACGTCATCAACGCACCTTCGTACATCAGCAAAATATATGCACTTTGTAAACCTTTGCTTAAGGCAGAAGTTGCTAAAATGGTACGTTGCTAGGGTTATATAAAAATATACATTCATTTAAAAAGTTAGAGTATCCATGGGACACAGGTTCGAATCCCGCTACTTTAATTTTTTTATACGTTTTAAATAAATCAGCTTCATGCTGCATCCCGCACATAGCAGGGTAGGCAAAGGGCACCTAGTCTTAAGATACTTCGTTCTCAAGTTTCCGCAGAATTTTCGACACATAGTGTGTTGAGTGGCGGGCGCCGCCGGAACGCCGGAACGCCGGGCTTTTGCCTTGACGCCAGAGCGAATAAATGAAAATATTAATAAATAATAATTCATGTACTCGAGTGGGGATCGAATCCACAACCGTATTGTTATACGTTTTCTCCGTAAGTACTCTTCTTTCTTAAGAGTGAAGACTTTAAAATGTTAAAAATATATTTAGGATTTTCTGTTTCTCTTGCCAGACGATAATTTGAAGTAATTATTTTTATGTAGCGGAAGTTTCTATAAATCTCCCTATAGAGATGCTAACAACATAAAAAAGTCGTAACTAGTACATAAGAATTTCGACGTATCATGAGAACGTATGGCTTAGTGGTCAGAGCGCTTGGATGGTTTCCAAAAGACGCGGATCAAATCCCGATATTCGATCTGGACAGAGAACGGAGAACGCAGTGTATTGTAACTAAGTACTATATAGAAAATAAATAAATATAAATAATATAATATATGACGCCAGTTGTGGCACAGGGGCACAAAATGTGACCGTAAATGCGATATGTTGTGGATACGATTCCCATTTGGGGAAATAAAATATTTAATATTTTTTCCTCGCTCTGGTAAAGGAGTTGTCTATATTATATAAGTTTTCTGTGTTTAATCTGCGTAATTGTATGAGTAATGTAGCAGAGAAATAAAATAAAATGTTCTTTTATAAGATTTTATCCTGTTCAAGTTGAGATTGACCTTGTCGTTTATTTAATTATTTCAGCATAATATAATTTTTATACTTTTTGTATACTTATAAAAAGAAATAAATGTGATAAAATTAAAATTTAATTGCAAAAAAACGTGCAGACATCCTGTTATATACGACGGCACAAATAATAAAATGAAAAATATTACAGCAGGAATTAGTAATCATCAGACTAGTCATCCCAGGTAGTGGGTTCGATTTTCACTAGAGGAAATTAAATATTTGATATTTACATTATTCTTGCTCTGTAACGATTCAAAGCGTGGTATTGAGTTCCTCCACTCAACGCGCAATAACTCCTGAATTCGATTGTTCGGTGAGTAGGAAGTGTCTTAACGGATGTCCTACGGCATTCTACTTTGGGGTAATGCAGCCGGTATTAAATCAATTTTTGTCTTGCAGAAGCGAGCTATTCGCGCAATCTATAATTTAGGTCCAAAAGAATCGTTAAGGCAAAAATTTAAAGAAATAAATATTTTGACAGTTGCATCTCAATACATTTTTGAAAATGTTATGTATATTAAGAAGAATATTAAAGATTTTGCCAAAATTGGTGATGTACATAATATCAATACTAGAAATAGGAGTAAACTTATTGCACCTGTGACCCGATTACATCGGGTCCGTAATTCTTTTATGGGACAATGTGTACGCTTTTACAATAGGATCCCAGAAAACGTCCGAGAATGTTCTATATCACAATTTAAAAGAGTTGTGAAAAGACGTTTGTGTGTTAAAGGTTATTACCAAATTAATGATTATATAAATGATAACACGCCTTGGGAATGAAATGCTCGCTCCAGTCTATTTCAAAGTATCATTGTCAGAAACGCTGAAATGTGATTTTGTATAATTGATTTTAAAAAAATAAGTCCCGCTGAGTTTCTTGCGCCGGTTCTTCTCAGGTCTGAGGCACTAATTTTAGTGAACTGGTGGTAATTTGAATAAAATTATTTGACTTTGACTTTGACTTTGGATAAATAGGTTGTAGGTTCGATCTCCACTCGAGGAAATGAAATATTTATTTAAATTTATATGTCTATTTCTTCCCTCTGGCGTCGAGGCAAAGAGCGGCATTGAGTTCCGCCACTTAACACGCAATGCCTCAAAACGCAAAAATTTGGCGGAAAGTGGTAAACGAAGTGTCTTAACACTAGATTCCCTCTGCCTACCCTGCTGTGTGCGGGATAGAGCAAGAAAATGATTTATTTATATATAATCATCGCGGGTATGTCAGTCACGTCATTAATATCTATTGTTAATTTTGCATTTAGATAAAGTTCCACGAACCAAATTCAGACACGCTATACCAAGATGTGCCTCGAGAGCTGCTGCCTTCAGAGTATGGTGGAAACGCAGGTTCAATCGACCAGATTAAAAGATACTGGATAAAACGTATAGAAGCGAAAAGGTAAATTTATTTATTTTTTTAACTTAAAAAAATATTATGTTAATTTAAGATCATAAAATTAAACAATGGCTGTGTATTTTACATGTATTATTTTATTACTCTGGTACCAAGTCAAAAGTGCGGCGTTGAATTCTGCTACTCAACACGCAATGCCTCGAAAATTCGGCGGAAGGTGGCGAACAGAGTGTCTTAACACTATGTTTTCTTTGTCTATCCTGCTATATGCGGGATACAGCGTGATAATGAAGATTTTTTTGTTTTTAACAAATTTATAAATACGTTCCTTACTATATTAAGAAATTTTGTCATTATTTTATTTGTTTAACACTTTTTCGTCAACAGTCCGTCCCATTAACATATATATTGATAGATTTCTAATGAATTTTTGTATTTTTTTCAGAGATTGGTTCCTAGCAAACGACAAGAATTGGGCCATCGATGAATCTCTGAGACCCGACAACGTTAACGCACAAGTCAAGGAACTACCAGGGTCCTTCAGATCGCTCGCTTTTGACTGATGCATTACTAAATTATCACGTTACAATATATAGAACTGTTAAATAAATATAACATCTAAATTAGTTCCTTTTAACATGTTATATAGAAAAATAAAAATAAAATTTAATATTATTGAATGTTGAAAAAAATTTTTGTTTAATATTGGAAAATATTGCACATACATATATAGTCTCGCGGCATAAAAAATAAAAAAAATGTTTAGAAATATTATAAATATATTAATGAAATAATGTAATTATTTCTTTAGTTTCCATGATTAGATATTAAGGACAACATTCAATCCATAATTTACAGTGACACCGTGTCACGACCACGGATTGTGGTAAAGTGTTCGAGGCGTCAGATTCAAAACAATTAAGAATTTGTGTCATATAATATATATTTTTTTGTAACAGGATAGGCAGAAGGAGCCTAGTGTCAACACTCTCCGCTCCCCACTTACCGTCGTATTCTGGAGATAAGGCATATCGAGTAGCGGAACTTAACGATGCGCTTTTGCCTCGTTACCATTCAATATTTTGTCTCCTCGAGTGGAAATCGAACTCACAACCTATCGCATTTACAGTTGCACGCACGTGCGACTGCGCCGCGACTGGCCTCTGATATTAATAAAGATAATAAAAATTTATTAAATTTATTTTCTTATATCGCTATACTCTCGTTGCTTTTGTGCAATATATTATATTAATAGTATTTTATATTAAGTAGCCAGTGATTATGGTTAAAAAAAAAATTGCTCATAGCTTCTTTATTTAAATGGTGAGGTGTAATATATATACATGCGCTTTAATTAAATTTTTTTTAGTGAATTTGTCGTCCGGGCAGTCAGTGTAATAGAAATTTTAATGTGCATGTAATATATGTAATAGGGTATGTTATGCTATGATATATAAGATCACAATTTTAAGAGGTTTTTTTTATTAATTTACTTATTTAAAAAAGTTTTGTTAATAATTATTGATAAAAAGAAAGATTTATGCTGTTGTTTAGATTTTGTATTATTTAGAAATAAATATTTACAAACAATTATGATACTTTTATTTAATTATTATTCTATAATATATACATATTTATATTATATTTACTCTTACTTATATTTATTCTAGGCTGATTTTAATAAATTCTTAATTATATTTTTATGTTCACAAAAATATATAAAAAAGAATAATCAAAACGAATTATTTAAAATATTGAACAAAATAAATTTTAAAAATGTAATAACAAAGTAAATATGTTTATTATATGAAATCTTGGTTTTTATTATAACTTCCATAGAAATTTGTGACATAATTAAATATATATATATATATATATATATATAGATATATATATATATATATATATATATATATATATATATATATATATATATATATATATATATATATATATATATATATATATATATATATATATATATATATATATATATATATATATATATATATATATATATATATATATATATATATATATATATATATATATATATATATATATATATATATATATATATATATATATATATATATATATATATATATATATATATATATATATATATATATATATATATATATATATATATATATATATATATATATATATATATATATATATATATATATATATATATATATATATATATATATATATATATATATATATATATATATATATATATATATATATATATATATATATATATATATATATATATATATATATATATATATATATATATATATATATATATATATATATATATATATATATATATATATATATATATATATATATATATATATATATATATATATATATATATATATATATATATATATATATATATATATATATATATATATATATATATATATATATATATATATATATATATATATATATATATATATATATATATATATATATATATATATATATATATATATATATATATATATATATATATATATATATATATATATATATATATATATATATATATATATATATATATATATATATATATATATATATATATATATATATATATATATATATATATATATATATATATATATATATATATATATATATATATATATATATATATATATATATATATATATATATATATATATATATATATATATATATATATATATATATATATATATATATATATATATATATATATATATATATATATATATATATATATATATATATATATATATATATATATATATATATATATATATATATATATATATATATATATATATATATATATATATATATATATATATATATATATATATATATATATATATATATATATATATATATATATATATATATATATATATATATATATATATATATATATATATATATATATATATATATATATATATATATATATATATATATATATATATATATATATATATATATATATATATATATATATATATATATATATATATATATATATATATATATATATATATATATATATATATATATATATATATATATATATATATATATATATATATATATATATATATATATATATATATATATATATATATATATATATATATATATATATATATATATATATATATATATATATATATATATATATATATATATATATATATATATATATATATATATATATATATATATATATATATATATATATATATATATATATATATATATATATATATATATATATATATATATATATATATATATATATATATATATATATATATATATATATATATATATATATATATATATATATATATATATATATATATATATATATATATATATATATATATATATATATATATATATATATATATATATATATATATATATATATATATATATATATATATATATATATATATATATATATATATATATATATATATATATATATATATATATATATATATATATATATATATATATATATATATATATATATATATATATATATATATATATATATATATATATATATATATATATATATATATATATATATATATATATATATATATATATATATATATATATATATATATATATATATATATATATATATATATATATATATATATATATATATATATATATATATATATATATATATATATATATATATATATATATATATATATATATATATATATATATATATATATATATATATATATATATATATATATATATATATATATATATATATATATATATATATANCAGTACCAGGGTAATCCTATTCTAAGCCGACAGGATGGGAGCACATGGCACGTAGTAGCGTCGTTTGAGATTTCTAAACTAATAGCACAATCTAAAAAACTTCACACAGTCGGAAAAACACACGTGGATCCATGTTTGATCAAAGCCATTGAAGAAGTTTTTAAATTACAGGCCAAAAAAATCCAAATATCCCTCTGCCCAATAACACGGTCAAATGACTGTGCTTTGCCTTGTTACCAAAGCGAAGAAATAAAAATTTTAATGAATAATAATTTATACCGTAGCGTTTGGCGCTCCGTTCTCTCTGACTACCCCGCAAGGGATAAAGCGTGAAGCTAAGTTAATAATTTATTCTCCCATTGTGAATCGAACCTACAACCGTCGCGCTTACAGTCACACGATTGTTACACTGTGCCACGACGCTTTCGCAGGAAATCACAGAAGTTTCTCAAAAAATATATTTTTTTTAATGTAAATTCCTATTGAGTTTTAATTTGTCTCTGTTTGATCATCACAGTAAATTTTTATTATACCTCCTACATAGTGGTCCCTGCTACCAAGAATGATATAAAAGTGGTCCTTGACCAAAAAAAGGTTGGGAACCCCTGTTCTAGAGAAAGCAGAAAGTAATGACGGAATGACCTATCCCTTATTTCTATTGAATGCAGATAAAAAATAAATAAGATTCAAAAATAAACACAGATTAAATAATATATAGGCCAGTCGTGGCGTATGGGTACAAGCATGTGACTGTAAACATAACAAATTGTAGGCTCGATTCCCACTCGAAGAAATTAAATATTTAATAAATTAACTTCTTCGCTCTGGTGTCTCAAAGCGTGTCTTTAAGTTCCGTCACTTAATACGCAATGACTCCAGAATTAGGTTGAAAATGGAGAACGGAGTATCCTAACACTAGTTTCCCTTTACCTACCCTGCTGTGTGCGGGATACAGCGTGAAGCTTAGAAGAAAAAATTAAATAATACGCAAATAAAATTATAAACAACATTGAAATGTTTAAGACTTATGGACAACAGGTGTCAATTTAAAAAAAAACTTTCTTTTTGTGTATGACTCAATATGTCAGTTGAGTACGAGTGGGTCATCTTGCGACACGCATATATTACGGAGGAACTTGTTTAGTTACAAAAGAGATTGTCTTTAAAAAAATATAATTTAAAAATCAGCACGCTGTATCCCGCACACAGCAGGGTAGGCAGAGGGAACCTAGTGTTAAGACACTCCGTTCCCCATTTTAAACCAAATTCTGGAGGCATTGCGTGTTGAATGGCGGAACTCAATGCCGCGCTTTGCCTCGACACCAGAGTGAAAAAATGAAAGTATAAATTTCAATATATATTTCATCTTCTCGAGTGGGGATCGAACCCACAACCAGTCGATTTTACAGTCACACTTTTTGCCCCTGCGCCACAACTGGCCTTCAAAACATAATTTCCATTTATTATTATAATTCTAAAGACATTTTAATGTTTCGACCAAAATTTTTTTAACAATAATTTCATTTCATTTTTCGAAATCGAATCTGACCCTCAAAAGTTGCATAACTGAAAACTAATTGCAATATAATTACTTACTATTCTTACTAAATATATTATTATTGGTACTTTTAGTGTTGACATCGATTTCCGTATAAGCCAAAATATAAGTATTGGTTGTCGTAAAGATGTCAAATAAAAAGGCTTCTTATCGTGTAAAAAAATCCACCTTTTCTCGCCTAGCAGGATAAGTAGTTAGTTAACCTGGGAATCTTTATTGGCCCCAAATGGAACTATGAGTATTAGACACTCTCACTTCACGCCCAATTTTCGGGACATTGCGCGTTGGGTGGTGGAACAACGCTGCCATTTGTCTGCCTGAGCAGGGAATTAAGCCCAAATCTAGACGTTACAACCAAACGCTATCCCACTGTATCTAGACAATGTACTGTATTTATATTTAAAATGAAGTAAATACTACTATAATAAAAAAATATATTTTTTATTCAATTTATCAATCAATTGAAAGAGTCCTGAAGGAGCCATTCATAGAGTTGTCAAAGGTGTTATATTTTACTTTCTTCTCCATATCAGCCTTCCACGCATTATCGTTTAAGAAAAACTTTCTGAAACAACAATAGAAAGTATATTAGTCAGAAATCATAAAATAGCATACTTATATTATAAATGTCAATATAAGTTTGTTTGTTACAGTTTCACGCCAAAATTATTCAACCGAATATTATGAAGCTTCGTACACATAAGACGAAGACATCTTCTCAAGAACACTTCCCACACTAAATGCGGTAGAGATAACTGTTTGATATTACCGGCCTCTGGATTCTCTAACCACACGGTACGTCACAAACTGAAGTACCATCCACAACATCCGGATACGTGGCACCCCACTACTGTGCGATTTTATGCTTCGAACTTCCTCCCACGCGCCACGCAATTGTGGAATGACCTACCCGCGGCAGTATTTCCAGGTCAATACGACCTTCAAAAAGCGCATCTATCTTCACCTCAAAGGTCGGCAACGCACCTGTAGCTCCTCAGATGTTACACGGGGTCAGCGGTGATCTCTTATCATCAGGTGACCCATCAGGTTCGTTCGTTTGCCTTGTCTTGTTCCATAAAAAAAAATAACCAAAGCATATATTTTTTAAAGTATATCTATGTCTTTCTAATAATTCTAAGTTCTCTAGAACACTTCCCACACTAAATGCGGTAAAGGAGGCATCTACTCTCTACGCAAAGCCAATGTGTCAAGCCTTTCACAGATCATTGGGTCCCCAACGATTCAAACGGCTCTACGTTGTATGTGATCAAATCAAGCTGATACTTGAGATGATATCGGATCTCCATATGAGGCCGAACCTGGGCCCTATACAGAGCCAATTGGTGTTTTGGCGTGAAATACTGTCTCGGTCTGCTGATGACTCCCAGTTTGTCTAAGGTCAACTTGGTCTTGCTTTCCAGATGATCCCGATACTAGCAGTCACTCGAAACGCTAAGGCCCAATGTGCTGATACTGGGCACGGCTATAAGGGGAGTGTTTTTTTAAGACTGGCGACATAACAAATAGGGTTTTTTTTAGTGTTCTTGGGGTTGAATTGAACCAAGATCCTCTCACTTCATGAAGAAATATGAGTTTCTTGCCGGCTCTTCTCAGCAGAAATGAACAGAACTCCTTCCAAACCGGTGGTAGCTTTTTTGTTTATATGTTCATTCGATGATTCAAAAGTGCTTATAATAGTCTATTTGAATAAAGAATATTTTGAATTTGAATTGATATTGCAGCAGAAACAGCGTTGGGGTACGCCGGCGTTCACGAGCATGTATTCGGAGCAAAAATCGTCCACTTGCATATATTCTGGAGAAGCTCGTATAATGGAAGTTTTGCAAGGAGTGACACACTCGAGTCCTAACTAACTACCAGGCTCTTTACTAGATTTTCTTTATTTTAGCATACTCTTAGATTTGTATTAAGTAAGAACCGAACATAATATTATTATAATATATTTATCCAGTCATTTCACGAAAGTATCGTTTCTCATCAAACAAAACTAGTTATAGTATACAATGACTAGCAAATACATGCATACCTGTGATCATCAATTTTCTTGCGCCATTCTTTACTTTGCTTATAGAAGCTTCCAGCTCCACCGCCATATTCTACCGGCACATATTTTTGATCCATGTACTGGTATAAACTCTCAATGTTCGTATGAATGTGGATCTGAAAATATATTTTTGAGTTATATCTCGACTTCAAAGATTTTTGGCAAAGCGCGGCGTTGAGTTCCGCCACTCAACAAGGAATAACTCCGGAATTCGGCGGAAAATGAGGAACGGAGTGTCTAAACACTAGAATCCATCTGCATATCCTGCTGTGTGCGGAATACAGCGTGAAGCTAATTTTTTTTTATAAATATTAGGAATATTTATAAAAAAAATTAACTATTTGCAGAGTAGGCGGAGAGAAAACGAATGTATTTTGTTGCGGAAAAGTGGCGGAACTCAACGCTTTGTCATGTTGCCGGAGCGAGGAAATTAAAATATTATATAACTCAATCTCATGAGTGGAAGTCGAATTCGTAATCTTCATGTTCACAGGCAGTGCCGCTATGCCACTGCGCCACAACCGCCTGTATTTTATTTTTTTCCTCTAGAAATATTTTTTGAATAGGTACTTACAATATCAATTACTTCAGCAGGTAAAATTGGTCGGATAAGTGAGTAAACCTTTTCATAATACGAGGGTGCCTTTATACCTATTATTTTCTTCACTCGTATTGGCATTGATTCCTGTAAAATGGGTAACATATGTAATGCGTTAAAAATATATTAAAAGATTATATCTACTTTGAAATATTTTTAAGCTGCATGATTTCTAAACGTATGGTTTTTTTAATATTTGTATATAATTTATATTTCTATACATATTTATTAACAAAATCAGTAAATAATATTTATCTCAATATACAAATTATTAAAAAAAATTAAATACAGATTATATTATATTAACTTACCAACAAAAACATAAGGAAGTCCCTCAAATAAACTATATTCAATTTAGGAATTAACTTCAATGAAACAAATGACAAATCGATGACCACATAGTGCTCGTCTGCATAATGGGGATGGAAGGTGATCCAAACATCTTTATGCATTGCTACAGTTTTCAAGAAGTCGTAAAATAAGAAATTTTCTGGTGTGGGTTCGTCAAACTTGAAGAATATAGCTTCTTTACCGTGGAATGGATATGTCGCTGTAGCACTAAAATTGTTATAAATATATATTAGTAATATTGATCATTGGAGAGGCAATCACAGCGTAGTGGAACTGAACGACGGTCGACTTCCATTGATTTTTTATTATTTTTTATTTTTTTTTATTTGATTAATATTTATTATTTTTTATTCGCTTGCTCTGGCACCAGACGAAAGCGTTGAATTCCGCAACTCAACACGCAATGTCTCAAAAATTCGCCGTTAAGTTGAGTGAGAATGGAGTGCCTCAAAATTCATACACAACGTGAAGCTAAATCAAAATCATACATCAAAAATCAAAAATTAAATCATAAAGCTTTACTTTTGCTTGCTTATAGCCCTTACAGCCTCTTTTCTTATAATACTGAAATTGAAATTTTACATGTAAGTAGAATAGAATAGGATAGAATATACTTTATTGCACACATAAAAACAAAAGAAATACAAAATACAGATAACAGAATAATAACAATATATGTTTATAAATGTAGGTTAGGTAAAGTAGCGGAACACTAAGACCCGTATGTTTAAACCGCTCTCAAATCTGAGATCGATCTTGAGATGCCGTTTTCGTTTATAAATTATATATTTATGAATGAAAATGGCATCTCAAGATCAATATCAGACTTGAAAGAGATTTGTATATATGGGCCTAGGAGACCTAGGTCTTTTGATAAAGTATTTATTGTTCCGGTTTTGATGGAGTATATTAGTACATTTAACACATTTTTTTATTATAGGTAGAAGCTAAATGGATTCCATTGTACGGGAATTACGGTGGAAACAAATAAGGTCTATTTTGTTGCTTAAAAACAATTGTCAATAGAAAATAGCCATAAATAATAACATAATATGGTGACACTTCGTATTATGTTAAATTATACGTATTAAAGTATATAATAGCGGTTTCCTAGTTAGTACAGTCAGGTAATTTTCTTTAGCAATCGGCGGATGTAATATAAATATATGTAATATATTGATACAAGAAAATAAGAAAAATATGGAAAATGAATTCGACAGAAAGTGGGGAACGGAGTGTCTTAACACTAGGTTCCCTCTGCCTACCCTGCTGTGTGCGGGATACAGCGTGAAGCTGAATACTTTGTATCACTGTCCATTAGTGTGTCCAAGTGTTAAATATTATTCTGGACACCAAAAACA
This sequence comes from Heliconius hermathena, assembly GCA_013403705.1. Lineage (NCBI taxonomy): Eukaryota > Metazoa > Arthropoda > Insecta > Lepidoptera > Nymphalidae > Heliconius > Heliconius hermathena. The sequence continues at coordinate 100,995 of JAAIXJ010001771.1, forward strand.
TAAATTTTTTAAAGGGGCAACTTTTAATTTTATTATTGAGAGATGTCTCATTACGATTTTCCATAAAATACGCGAAATTTTTATCTTTTTTTTTAATTTGAAATTTTATTGTGATTTAAAAAATAGTATTGTTAGAAAAACCAATATAAATTCTTTGGAAATTAATCGACAGTCAAAAAAGTTTCATTTCTGCCGAATTTTATTAAATATTTAATTTCCTCGAGTGAGAATCGAATCTAGAAACTGTCGCATTTACAGTCACACACCTGTGTGTCACAAGACTACGCCATGACTGGCCTCAATTCATTATAATGTATATTATTTGAATTAAATGCTGATGAAGTGTATATATAATTATGTAAGTATGTTTTTGTATGGAGATAAATCGATGTGACCTTTGCAGTAGTTGAATGCTTAAATATAAAAAACTCGTTGGACATTTAAGATTGTAATGTCAAAATTTAAATACATTAATTTCATTTTCTTAGTATATAACTAACATTCATTTAAAAAATTTTAAGCAAAAAAAAATCGAAGTCGTGTTGCGACACAAGCCTGTGACTGAAACGCGATGGTTATGGGTTTTAATTCTCACACGGGTGAAAGAATTATTCATATTCCGGGAACAGAGTATCTTAACACTAGAACCTAGTGTTAAGATACTCTGCCTACCCTGCTGTATGCAGAATACATCGTGAAACTGAAATAATAATAGTAAAAATTTTTTATATAGAGTGGAAGTGTTAGCACCACTTTTAACGAAATCACAGTTTTAACTACTCTATAAAAGCCTAATACAATTTAAAAATATTATTTTATCCCAAAAATGAAAAAGTGATTTTTTTCAAACAAAATAAATAATAAAATCATTGTTGTAATTTAAAACGCCATTTGTCAAGAACGACGCACACACACATAAACCTATTAAAGGAAAACCGCCGCATACGCCTCATTCCGAAATCGAGTCGTAGGTATTGGCGGCAAAGTTGCGTAACCTTTAGTAGTATTTTTGTAGTAGTATGTGTTTACGTTATCGGTATCTATGCGTAACTGCGTCACACGAAATATAGGTATGGATAAACATCGAGAAATGAAAATAAATCCTACGTCTAAACGTATCTTGATTATTTTTTTTAGGTATGGGTTTAAAATATTTTACCCTATATGTTGTTCCCGTAAAAGGAGCGCTGACACTTCCACCCTGTATAAATTTCAATGAAAGAATTTCAATATTATTTGCCTATTTCCATATATTTTTTAAACTAAATAATAATATACGTACGTGCGATCTACAATGTTTTTCACATCAGGTAGTAGCGGATCCCTTCTGGTATACACTTCGGGCATCAGTGCTCGTGTAGTGCAAAACTTATCAATATACTTCTTGGTCCCCTCTAAGCTGAAGTAGCAAGTATGCAAGAACCTGTACAGTAATTGATCATCTGAAACTGTGGAAAGGAAATTGAAAGTAAATAAATATAATTGTAAGTTTCTATATTTATTTGAATACATGAACAGACAAAAGAAAAAAAACGAGCGTTTACGCATCGTTTTTGCTGCATTTTGTTTTTCATGAAATTTGGCACGAAGTGAAAACAAATAAAAGCACCAAATTCGAAAGTGAAAAATATTACTACAAATTTATATATGTAGTTCATTTCAAACAAAATTAATGCACAAGCCCGCAAACTTAAACTTGTCTACTTTTATAAGTTGTTGTAAGTGAGACTTTTTTTTTAGCTTATTTTAACGTCCACTTTCCTCTCTACTCTCATTAAATTATTTATTAAGCGTCGAATTAAGTGAAATTCTAAAAAAAATTAACAAAGCATCACTAATTTCTAAAGGTCTTTTTTTATGTTAACCATTGACTTTTATATATATATATTTGATACCCTATAATTGAAAAAAAAATAAGCAATCTAAAACTTACATAAATCTTGAGGTAAGTGAGGTTCCTTAGACATCCATTCTCTTATAGCAATCAAGTCTTGTTTACCATCGTGCGGCATCTTTAAATTAATAAAAAAATATTGAAAAAAATATTATTTCATATAACAAAATATTGTTAATGGAAGACAGTCGTGGCACAGGGGCACAAGCGTAAGACTGTAAACGCGATAGGTTATGGTTTCGATTCTCACTCGAGGAAATTCAATATTAAATTTTTTCATTTCTTCACTCTGGTGTCGTGGCAAAGTGACTTTGAATTCCGCCATTGAACACGCACTGCCTCCAGAATTCGGCAAAAAGAGGGAAACGGAGTGTCTTAGTGTCTTACTAGGCTCACTCTACTAACCCTGCCACATGAGGGATACAGCGTGAAGCCAAAAAAAAAATACTTTAGGAATCAAATATTATAACTATTTGACTTAAAACTTAAAATATATATAATTGATATATGTGTGTTATAAATGAATGAATATGTATATTATATATAGAATTTATATACGATATATGTAGCGTCTAAACATATAATTTCGTATACTACAGTATAGAACATATTTCCATGATATGTCAAAGCTTTTTCCGTGTTATTATATTGCAAGGTCATTTTTGTTTCTTTATTGTTGTTATTTCATTTAATTTTATCCATATTGTTGTTATTTCATTTAATTTTATCCATTAACAAGATCTTTGCTTAGAGATTTTTAACATATTTTGAAATAGTCGATGAATAGTCGAGACTTAGGATTTAACTTAGGACTTAATATTTTTTTAGTAAACGTATAAATATAAAAAAATAGTTTTTTGTTTGTTTGTTTGTATGGAATAGGCTTCAAACTATTGGGCAGATTTTAACTATTTTTTTTTTGACATCACAGAGAGCTACATTTTACAATTATTATTTTAGTATGGTTATCTAAATATACATTGAAATAAATTTGTATTTAAACCTTTTGGAATCTTAAAAAATTCGGCAGCAGGTAACAGGTTTTTCAGAACACTCCCCATGATAAATGCAGTAGAGAACGCACAGCGAGGAGACGTCTCTAAGCAAAGCCAAAGTGTCAAGCCTTTTACAGATAATTGGGTCCCCAATGATTCGAATGGCTCTACGTTGTATGCGATCAAATAGTTCAAGCTGACACTGGGGTGCACCAGCCCAGAGATGGGAACAGTACTCCATATGAGGCCGAACCTGGACCCTGGCCAATCGGTGTTTTGGCGTGAAGTACCGTTTCGCTCTGCTGATGACCCCCAGCTTCTTCGAGGCCTACTTGGCCTTGCTTTCCAAATGATCGCGATACTGGCAGTCACTCGAAATATTTATCGAGCAAAGTGGAGTAGATTAAATAGGAAGGCAGACCCTGGCAACATACGCCGGGATTAATGCCAGGAGGAGGAGGACTCGAAACATTTAGGTCCAATATACTGATACTGGGCGCGGCTATAAGGGGAGCGTTTTAAAAGACTGGCGATACGACAAATGGGGTTTTTCTAGTGGTTAACGCGCAAACTTGTGTCTTCAGGGGGTTGAATTGAACCAAGTTCCTTTCATCCCATACATTCTCGAAGGATGCCTCAAAAGAAGACACAAGTATATTTCGGCACTGGTCGACGTTTCTTCAAGAAAGACTTGCGCGGCCGGAGTAAACAGCGTCCACTGTGCTATCATCTGCATAGCAATAAATGCTAGAATCCTCCAACATGTTATTGATATGCAGAAGAAACAGCGTAGGGGACAGCATACAGCCTTGGGGAACGCCAGCGTTCACGGGCATGTATTCCGAGCAAAAACCTTCGACAGCGACCTTGATGCTGCGCCCAGTGAGAAGGCTGGCGAGCCATTTGCATAAATTCTCAGGAAGACTTACTCTCAGAAGAGCACCGGTATCAGTTCAGGAGCACATGAACGGAGCACAGATCCGCAGTCCAAGCGGACGAAACCGCTGGCGGCACGCTAGTATGCTATTTAATTTTGTGAATAAAAAAAATGAAACAAGGTGCGGCGTTGAGTTTCACCAGTAAAGATTTTGCGGGAAGCGGGAAAAGGAGCTTTAGGCTTCGTATACCAAGATGGAAGCTAAAAAATGCATGCAATTTAAATTAGTATAAAAAATATTTAAATTAAAATTAGTTTATTAGAATATGTACTATATCTACTATATTTAGAAAGATATATAAAAACTACCATAGCCGTTTGGCGCTCCGTTCTCTCTGACGTGAAGCTAGTTTAGTTTAGTTTTATAAAAACTATTTTAAAGAAAATTTTGTATAAAAAATAATTTAATGCCATAAAAACTATACATAGATTTATACTTATTTAGAAAACCGACCTGGTCGGTTTCCAGGAGGCGCGGGTTCGAGTTCCGCTACGTTCAAATTTTTATACGTTTTCTAAATAAGTATTTTTCTTTCTTAAGTGTGGAATAACACTTTAAAAATGTTAAAAATATACATAGATTTGCTAATCAATAAAAATGTATGTATATGTATTAGTTATTAGAAAAGTTTTGTTTTTAATAAAATTTCTAGAATTTTAAATTGAATTATTATTAAAACATTAATAAATTTCACACCTATACATACTATAATATATATTCATATATATATATATATACACTTTTTTACTAAATATAATATATTTTTCAAATCTAACTCACATTTGCACAAAAATTACAAAATATAAACAACATTTCTATTACCTTGTTTTTTTTTATTATTTGTTGATATTTCCTTTACTCCGCTGCGTCCGGTTGTGGCTGGTGACGACGATTACTTATCGCATACTAAAACAATGCAGTCCGTGCTGTCTCAAATCAAGGACTCTAAAGTTTTTTTATATTATTAAATATGAATATTAAGGAGTTTGTAAGGAAGCAATTAATGTCACCAAAAAAAATTTAATTTAATTAAATCAGCTTCACGTTGTATCCCGCACACAGCAGGGTAGGCAGAGGGTACCTAGAGTTAAGACACTCCGTTCCCCACTTTCTGCCGAAATCTGGAGGCATTGCGTGTTGAGTGGCCGAATTGAACGCCGCGCTTAACCTCGACACCAGAGCGAAGAAATGGAAATATATATTTAAGTAAATATTTCATCTCCTCGAGTGGGGATCGAACCCACAACCAGTCGGTTTTACAGTCACATCTCGTGCCGTTGCGCCACGACTGGCCTCGAAATACTATTTATAATTTATTTATCTATTTTATTTGTTCTACTTATAATTTATTTAAGAACTAGCGGTGCCCGCGCTGTGTTCACATAGCACGGTAAGTAGTGGGAACCTAGCGCTAGAAATCTCCGTTTCCGTCAAGACATTTTCGTCCTCCACTCGATATACATATTGTATTACAGACATATTTATAGTTTATGCTTATCAATCAGTACTTTTATAAAAAAAATTAAATTATCTTTTTGTAATGTGATGGGCTTGATGACAGTTTAAAAGTATAATACCTATAATAAAACATTCGAAATAGAAGTTTTATTACATTTTTACATTAAAATCTTTTACCCTAGAGCCCTGTACAAACAAATCAAAAATTCCTTATTTAAATTTTGGCGGTTTTTTGGGTTCAGTACCATTAAAAGAAAAAGGAACCCTTATAAGATTTGTCTGTCTGTCTGTGAAGAGCCATTATCTCAAGAACTCTTGGAGATATCGAGTTAAAATTCAAACCATATACTGATATCTACGGTCCCTTCATATCCTGAAAAAATCGTATTTCTATATTCACTTAAAAAAACGATATGGTCGATACGTTTATATTGCAAAAAACGCTTATTTTCACATCTAGAACGAATCAAAATTTATAGGGTAATTGCTGTTGACCTAGAATTATGAAATTTGGCAGCATCTGATAGTTTAAAAAAAACTGAAATGGGGCAAAATTTGGTGTTAAAACCACTACTTCAAGTGAGGTCTCATCTAAGCTTGAATTTCAGAAAAGACCTTCGATTCCGATTCGAGACCTTCAATTTTTGTACGGATCTCTCAATGGACGACCCCGACTCGTGCGACCCCGGAATTTAGTGGTATATTTATAAGCCACTCTTAAGTTAATAATAAATTATATGTCTACTTGCGGCAGTGTTTCCAGGTCGATACGAATGGGGTACCTTCAAAAAGCGCGTCTAGCTCCTCTGGTGTTGCTCGGGGTCGTGGACGGCGGTGACCACTTACCAGCAGGTACCCGTTACCCGTACGCTCGTTTGCTTTGTCTTTTTCCATAAAAAAAATATAAAACGAGATCTCACATTTGAGAGCGATTTATAAATTAACCTTAGTGCTATAACACTCCTTATTATAAAAATTGTGTTGCCTTACGTCGAGTGGCAGAACTCAACGCCACTTACCAAAGCAGTTAAATGAAAAAAAAAATAGTATATGAAAAAAGATTATTTCCCCGAATTTAAATCAAATCCAAAACCGTCGCGTTTACAGTTAAACTCCGTGCCGTTAATCCACAACGGACTCAAATATAGTTATCATAAATAAAAAAATAAAAAAAATCAGCTTCACATTGTATTCCGCACAAAGGATGTAAGGCAGAGGAAACACATTGTTAAGACACTCCGTTCCTCACTTTCCACCGAATTCTGGTGGCATTGCGTGTTGAGTGGCGGAACTCAACACCGCGTTATTATTGTTAATGTAGTTTTGTTAAATAAATTATTGTTGTTATTGTACATTTATTTCGACATCAGTCACAATGCAACAGCACTGGAAGATGACCTCATGATATTAAACACATGTCAGTAACAAAGCATATCGTTATTATCAATTGCACGTATATTACATACCTACTTATATTTAATATAATATAGTTCTAACGTTTTACGACATATTTTCGACAAAATATTTCTCTCTGGAGTCCTTGCCACTGATGGCCTGGACCCTTGTCTCATCATCGGGAGAGTATTTTTTTTAACATTTAATGTAGGTAGAGGGCACCCGTTCTTCAGTTTCCGTCGAATTCTGGAGACATTGCGTATTAAGTTGCACCAGAGCGAAAGAAATGAAAATATTAAATATTTTATTTCCTCGAGTGGAAATCGAACCCACAACCTCTTACATTTACAGTCACATTTTGCAGCCCTGCACCACGACTGACCTCATTTATTATATTTTAAATATATTTTTTATATTAATGTATATTTAAAAATGTAAAATTTATTTCCCTTTGATATCTAATAAAAGTATGTATGGAGATATGTTTCAAAATATAAAAATCTAAGGCTTAAAAAGAGTTATTTCTTAATGATATTAAACGAGATAGTTTTAACTAACGCCTATTAAAATTGCGTTACAAATCCCTATTAAATACACGCAATGTTTGTAAACAGGTTGGTAGAGCAAGAAATCTGGTTTTACTTTCATTTTGACTCACTATTACTAAAGATTTTCTTGAAAATAGTTGTTAATTATTTTCTTACATGAAATAGTTATTTATGTTTATTAAGAAAACGTATAAAAATTTGAACATAGCGGAATTTCAACCCGTGCCTCTTTGGGAACCGTCAAAGAGACGTGGGTTCAAATCGTTTATCGAAATATTTATACGTTTTCTTAATATGTATTTTTATTTCCTAAGTATGGATTTACACTTTAAAATTTGTAAAAATGTTATTTATGTCGTTTTCAATAGATTTTGATTTTATTTTTATAATATAAGCACATCTCATATTGTGTCTTCTAGTTTTTCCTTCAGGGTCATAAGAGTTTTTATAGGCTGTATTATATATATTAGTCATGCAAATTTTAAATGTAATTCTAGACTACTGCTATACCAAAAAAAGATTCAGGTTCGCAGGTATAATAAACGATCCCAATTTAATATTTTTAAACTTTTAAAATGTTATTCTATATTTAGAAAAGAAAAATACTTTTTAGATACTAACAAAAATTTGAACGTAGAGGGACTTGAACCCGCGCCTCTTAGAAACCGTCCAAGCGCTCTGATCACTAAGCCATACGTTCTCATCAAGTTATGTCGCAATTCTGTTAAGCTTGTTAATAAGTTATGCTTGTTAGAGCGCAGATATTAGCTAGAGATGCTGACAACATATATAAACTATTTAAACTATGGACACATACGACATACAGACGTATTGGTATATCTATCTGTATTTACATCCTGTGCTCGGAAACTAATGAAGTCACAGTGGCTTTTTACTTAATTAAAATGTAAAAATATTTTTTGAATATTTAAATCAATGGGTTAGGTAGGCTAAGCGCCATAGAGACAACTCGATGTTGGGAACCTAGTGTTAAGACACTCCCTTCCCTATTAAGATACTCCGTTCCCCGTTTTTCTTTAAATTCTTGAGCGGTGGAACTTAACACTGCGTTTTGCCTCGAGGCAATGAAAATGTTCAATATTTTATTCCCGCTATTCGGAAACAAGTGTACAGTCGCACGCTTGTGCCCCTGAGCCACGACGGCCTCTTTTTATCCAAAATAAAAAAACATATTTACAAATGTAGCTTTTTGTCCTGTATATTTAAGTAAATCCAATCAGCTATTAGAGTAAATTCATGTTGTTTTTTATGATTATTTTTTATTGCTTGATTATAATTTGTAATAATAAATAAATTTATTATAAGTAATAAAGGTGATCCAACTTATGCGTAGCATCGTGATTCAAAGTGTTTATTACGTATCGTCACACCAAACGCTTGTTTCTTTATGCCACATGACATGACATGCTAATGTTATTTGTGGAGGCCAGTCGTGACGGAGGGCATAAGTAAATGACTGCAAACACCACACGTTCTGGGTTCGATTCCAACCCACTTGAGGAAATGAAATATTTAATATTTCCATTTCTTCGCTCTTGTGCCGAGGCAAAGCGTTGAGCGCCGCCACTTAATACGTTATGCGTTACGCCTCTAGAATTAAGCGGAGAGTGGGTGGCGATTTGTCTTAACACTAGGCTCCTTTTGCCGACCCTGGCCGGGTATGCGGAATACAGTGTGGAGCTAAAAAAAGGTAATATACATGTCCATAAGTATAATTATTAATAATTTAGTATAACAATGTATGTAACGTCCTTGTAAGGTAGAGTCGAATAGAGTCAAATTGACTTCCAGAAAACCATAAATCATATTTTTTATAATCCACACCTGGTATGTATATTTAATGTATACCTATATGTTTATAATTACGCTGCTTCCTCTTTCTCTGGAAGATCAGATCAAATCGCGCCCAACGTTAAGTTCCTCTTTTGTAAGATATTTGTTATTATTTTATGTCCCTGTATGCTGATTGTTGTGCAAAAAGTGTTTTCTATTCTATTCTATTCTAATAGCCCTTAGTTAGTTTTTGACTAAGGTGTAGAATTTGTAAAATAAGGCTTGAACATAGAGCTAGGAACTTGGCTCTACGTGAGATTTGATAGCTTTTTGACAACGTGAGCCATCCTCTTGAAAATGTTATTGGTAGGATTTCTCGTTTTTGTGTAAGATACCTAAAGTGTAAAGCAAATGGTTAGTAAAGTTTAAATGAGAAAACTTAAACTCTTGGCGTCAATTTTTTGAATTGTAACTTTAACAAAACTTTAACTTTAAATAGGCGGTTCTTTATTTTTTTTTTTTGTTATTTCTATACTTATAGTTAGTTTAAATACAAATAACCATAGATTAAATGCTTTACCCCGCTACGGGTATAAAAATATATTTTTTTGTATTTTATTATGTACTAATACTAGCTTTCTTAGCAAATTTCAAGTTATAATTTAGGACTTTAAGAAACACCTTACGAATTTTGGTAATTGTAAGTCAGTCAGCCAATGAAATCGGAGAATTTTAGATATTACTAAAATCAAGTATTAGAGCTGTGCAAATAGAATTTAATATATTTTTATATTCACCAAATTTTGTTCATCTAGCTTAATCCAAATCCAAGTGATGGAGGTTCCAAAAAAAAACCATGAAACCTTTCGAGGAAAGATAAGTTTCGTTCGATCGCTGCGCTTGAAATAATAAAGAATTTGCAGTACAAATTATAATTGTAGCTTATTTCGTACAAAATGAGTGCATACGCAGGCAATCTTAAGGTTGTCAACTTTTCTAAATTTCGGTTTTCCACCCGTGCGCGAGTCCGATTCGCACTTGGCCGGTTTTAATATAAATTAATAAATTGCCGTTTTTAATATAAATTATTAACATTTGTATTATTTCTTTTAATAAACTATATATGAACATTCAGACAAGTTATGAGGCCAGTCGTGGCGCTGGGGCATAAAATGTGACTGTAAAACCGATTAGTTATGGGTTCGATCCCCACTCGAGGAATAGGAAATCAAGGAGTATGGAAATATAAATTTAGGTAAATATTTCATATATTTACTTAAATTTTTATTTCCATTTTTTCGCTCTGGTGTCGAATCAAAGCGCGGCGTTGAGTCCTGCCACTCAACACGCAATGTCTCCAGAATTAGGCAGAAAGTGGGGAACGGAGTGTCTTAACACTAGGTCCCCTCTGCCTACCCTGCTGTGTGCGGGATACAGCGTGAAGCTGATTTGATTTTATTTTCAGACAAATTATGTATAAACATGAATACCATTTGAAATAGATAGGATATGTAGGTGTTGGTGCTGGTACAAGGACTAGGACACTAAAAATTAACACAACTAAAATTTATATAAAAAAGCAATTGATTTAAAATATATTTTTGTGGACGAATGTATAAAATATTATAGTGATAATGTTAATATAAGTTGAGGAAAAAAGATAAAACTAATAGATATGTACGAACATGTACTTGTTAATTATTGTATAAGAATAATAGACTATAAAAGTATATTGTATTTACATTCTTCATTATCTTTTTTTTTCAATGTAATAAATAATTTTTTGATGGTGCTGTAAACTGTAAACACTATCAATAAAATAAATACAGCTTTAAATAAATAAAAACAGAAATGTAAGAAAATATATTCTTTTTTGTATAATAAAAGGAATCATATTTTTTATTAAATATCTAATCAATTGACAAAGTTCTGAAGGAGCCATTCATGGTATTATCAACGTTCTTCGGTTTAGGTTTTTTCAGCAAATCTGCCTTCCAAGCATTATCGTTTAGGTAAAATTTTCTGAAAGAAAGAAAAAAAAATGCATTTACACTAGTGTTACAGATTAGAATATATTGTGACAATTACAATATTATGTGGTGTAACTATGTAGAGAACCAGGCCACAGTGGCACCAGACAGCGTAGTCCAATTTGAGGACTTAATTATTTTCATATCTTCCCTCTGACAAAGAGGCCAGTCGTGGCGCGGCGGCACGAGGTGTGACTGTTAAACCGACTGGTTGTGGGTTCGATCCCCACTCGAGGAGATGAAATATTTACTTAAATTTATATTTCCATTTCTTCGCTCTGGTGTCGAGGCAAAGAGCGGCGTTGAGTTCTGCCACTCAACACGCAATGCCTCCAGAATTCGGCAGAAAGTGGGGAACGGAGTGTCTTAACACTAGGTTCCCTCTGCCTACCCTGCTGTGTGCGGGATACAGCGTGAAGCTGATTTTTTTTGATCTTCCCTCTGATGATATAAGACTCCATCCTTGACAAACATCTCGTAATAAGTATCTTGAGATTTGATTAGAAATTGGACCAATTAAATAAACTACAGACCACCACAGGAAATTAAAAAAAAAATCAACTTCACGCTGTATCCCGCAGAATGCAGGATAGACAAAGGGAACCTATTGTTAAGACACTCTATTCCCCACTTTCCGCCGAAATCTAGATACATTGCGTAAGTGGCCGAAATCAACGCCGCGCTTTGCCTCGACACCAGAGCGAAGATATGAAAACATAAAATTTACATAAATATTTAATTTCCTCGAGTGGGGATCGAACCCACAACCAGTGGGTTTTGCATTTACACTTTGTGTCTCTGCGCCACGACTGGACTCGACGTTAAAAAGTGAACATTATTTGGATATATTTCTAAATCCTATACCTAAATTCAACTATTTGTTGGCGCTGACACCGATCAAAGTCAACCAAACTTCGAGCTTCTCCACCATATTCTACTGGCAAATATTTTTTATCCACGAACTGATAGAGGCTTTCAACATTCGTGTAGATGTGGATCTGAAACAAAAACAATGAACTAGAACTTAAAGCCTGTAAAGATATAAAAAGAGAATACTGATAAGTTTGGGCATTGTATTTAAAATTATTTAATATTTTATATCAAGAGTAATATAATAATATCTACATCAATATTGTTCAAAGTATTCCAATTTATTAGCTTCACACTGTATCCCGCATACAAATGAGAAAGAAGAGAAGGAACCTAGTGTTAAGACTTTCCGTTCCCCATTTTTCGCCAAATTCTGGAACCATTGCGCCACGACTGGCATCTGGTATTTGAATTTAAAATTAGGTTTTATTTTTTCCTTATATTATTATGTTTATGAAAGATTTGCAAATGTGTCAACTAAAATAATTCATTAACATTTTAAAACAAATAAAGAACAAGTAGTTTTTGTAATTTATAACATGTTCTACACATCCGCAAGAGATAATAAAATACCTCATTATATAAATATCAAAGGTGAAACGTATAAATTTAATATTTCGAGGTTCATAATTCGCTTAGGTTTTTTTGCAAGTTTTTGTTTACTTATGACACTGGAGTAAGTGTGGATATTGTAACATTTAATTTTTTTGTAACGGTTATTTTTAGGGTATATATTATAGCTCAAAAGGTATGTCTGTTCGTCTGTCAAGACCTCGATCTTGAGATCGCGTGGAGTGGAAATATTCAGATTTATGGTTTCATGTCAACGGAATCAAAAGATACGAGGAATTACGTATCATTTTTGCTGCATTTTGTATGAAAGTCGGATTATCGAAATCTATAGAGTACTTGTCGTGGATCTACAGTTATAAAATTCCACATGTAGAACTTATAATACAAATAAAGAAAAGGCTTTCTGGAGAAAGCGAAAAATGATGAACTTTATTCACCGCGTAATCAAAACGCAGAAGGTATTTTCCGTAGGTCTACAATAAAAAAAAATATACATGAAATTTTAATTTGACTTAAATATTTTTTTATTTTGAGTGTCTTCTATCTTCATGTTACAATAAAATTATATTTTTAATTAATATATATTTTTTTTCAGCTTCACGCTGTATCCCGCATACAGCAAGGTAGGCAGAGAGGACCTAGTGTTAAGACACTCCAATCCCCACTTTCCGCCGAAGTCTGGAGGTATTGCGTGTTGAGTGGCGGATCGGAACGAAGAAATGAAAATATAAATTTAATTACATATTTCATGTCCTCGAGTGTGGATCTAACCCACAACCAATAGAATATTATTTGAAAAGTGAAAAATAATGAAGTTCATTTCAAATTTCCAAAATTAGCCTCCATTGTCCGAAACTAAACGTGATGTCAAGGGTCATAAATTTAGATTTATCATAATTTAGAATATATATACAGGGTGGAAGTGTCAGCACCACTTTAAATGAAACCATAGTTAACTACTCCATAAAAGCCTAATACAATTAAAAAAACCCAGAAAATTAAAAAGTGATTTTTTCAAACAAAATAAATAATAAAGTTGTCGTTTTAAAATAAAACGCCATTTGTCAAGAACGACGCACGCACATAAAAACCAATCAAAGGACAACCGCCGCGTACGCCTCATTCCGAAATCGAGTCGTAGGTATTGGCGGCAAAGTTCGAATTTGTTTAACCTTTAGTAGTATTTTTGTATTTTTGTTTTTTTTTGTACGTTATTCGCATCTTTACGTAACTGTGTATAAAAGTGTATAAATAAGTGAATATATAATTTTTTATATGAAAACATTCTGCATTGAACTGCATTCTCTCAACTATGATCTATTATTTTTTATATTATTTTTATTATGTATGTATACAGGGTGGAAGAGGCAGCGCTCCTTTTACGGAAACAGCATATAGGATCAAATATTTCAAACCTATACCTAAAGAAATTAATCAAGATAAGTCAACAGTTTAGACATAGAATTTTTTTCATTTCACGATGTTTGTCCATACCTGTATTTCGAGTGACGCAGTTATGCAAAGATGCGAATAACATAAACGGATACTACTACAAAAATACTACTAAAGGTTAAACAACTTTGAATTTTGCCGCCAATACCTACGACTCGATTTCGGAATGAGGCGTATGCGGCGGTTTCCCTTTAAAAGGTTTATGTGTGCGTACGTCGTTCTTGACAAATGGCGTTTTATTTATCAATGATAATTTTATATTTTATTTTGTTTGAAAAAATCACTTTTTCATTTTTAAGAAAAAAAAAATTGTATTAGGCTTTTATGGAGTAGTTAAAACTATAGTTTCATTTAAAGTGGTGCTGACACTTCCACCCTGTATATCATTTTTATATTTTTATTCATACAACATATTCGGCTAATCTCAAGGTTCGTAACCTGCAATGTAGTATAGAAAATTAATTTCATCTTAATCTTTTAATATTATCATAATTTATCATCATTTCACACCATTGTTCTCGTACTTACATATCTCTTGGAATACGAGAAAATCTATTTCAAGTGTTTTTCTATTTATGTTTGCACTTGGCAATCTATTGACGTCATTTAAAACGCGCGCAAGATGATGTCGATTTTTTTTTCAATATTTTTATTTTTTAAGCCTATATTTTTATATTTTTCTACATTATAAAGATATTTTAAGTAAAAAATTAAATACATTCCCTTTTATGAAATTTGGCAAGAAATGAGAACTTGTCATGTACAAATAGAGGAAAACATAAAAAAATGTATTTATGTTACAGATAATGACTAAGTAGGTAGGACAAATTGATATACATAAGTCGTTGATTTCGTAAAAATGATGCATACGCTCGATAATCTCAGTTTGTAAATTTTTATAAGTTGTACTTCCCGTTAACCTAAACCTAAATACAATCCTGCAATTGATAGGGAACCCTCGGAGGGTTAATCTGATTGATCGATTTATTTATTTTATACATACAATTTCAATAATTTCTGCTGGCAATATTGGTTTTATAAGTCCGTATATCTTTTCATAATATGAGGGAGCGTTTATACCAACAACCTTCTTCACACGTACTGGCATTGATTCCTGTGGAGCAGTTAAAATATGTTAAAATCTAAACTAACACCATACAAATATTATTTAAAATAAAAACTCGTTTAAATTGAAATAAAATGGTAAAATCAGCTTCACGCTTTATATAGCACACATCAGGGTAGGCAGTGCAACCTAGTGTTAAGACACTCCGTTCATCAGTATCCGCCGAGTTGTGGAGGCAATTGCGAGTGGCGGAACTCAGCGCCGCGCTTTGCCTCGACATCAAAGCGAAGAAATAAAAATATGAATAAATGTAAATCAATATTTCGTTTCCTCGAATGGGGATCGAACCTACAACCAGTCGATGTTACAGTAACACTTTGTGCCGCTGCGCCACAACTGGCCATATTTAATTTAATTTTGATTTTTAAAATGGTAAAATATGTAAAAAAAACATACCAATAAGTAAATAATATAATCTTTTAAATATTGAATATTGATTTTCGGTATCATTTTCAAAGAAACCCAGGACATATCGATGATAATGTAGTGTTCGTCTGCAAAGTGAGGGTGATGTTTGACCCAAACGTCGTTGTGTATTGATATGCTCTTCAAGAAATCATAAAAGTGAAAATTCTCTATCGCAGGATCATCGTATTTGTGTATTATCATTTCTTTGCCATCGAATGGATATGTTCCTACAAACCTATAATAAAAACACAACATTAGTAAAATATTATAATTTACAATCAAATGAGGCCGTCGTTGTACATGGAGAACAAGGGTATAACTGTCACGCGACGGCTGTGGGTTCGATTCAAAATCGAGAAAGTGAAATATTTAATCAATCTTCATTTTTTCGATCTGATTTCGAGGTAAATCGTGGCGTTGAGCTGCGCCACTCAACAGGCGATGCCTCCAAAATTGTAGCGGAAAATGGGGAACGGAATTATTTTATTTAAAGGTTCCCCCTGCCTACATACAAACAGTTGTAGTAATTGTAAACTTTGTCCTTTTCATTATGTTGTTTTAGTTCTAGAAAGAATTTGCAACATGAACCTGACCTTTACTTCACTTAAAACTTTAATTATATAGTTATATACGTATAATTTAACAATGCTAACAATGTAACGCGCTGAACTGGTATTACTTGTAGATGATTACTTGGAGCAGATAACACGCTTGTGCAACTGTGCCACGATTGGACTCAATACATCTTTTTGAAATTATATTTTTTTTTTGCAATTATATATTTTTTGAGGCCAGTCGTGGCGCAACAGCACGGTTTTACAGTGTGACTGTAAAACCGATTGGTTGTGGGTTCGATCCCCACTCGAGGAGATGAAATATTTACTTAAATTTATATTTTCATTTTCTTCGCTCTGGTGTCGAGGTTAAGCGCGGCGTTGAGTTCTGCCACTCAACACACAATGCCTCCAGAATTCGGCAGAAAGTGGGGAACGGAGTGTTTTAACACTAGGTTCCCTCTGCCTACCCTGTTGTGTGTGGGATACAGCGTGAAGCTGATTTGATTTAATTTGATTTTATATATTTTTTTTAAATTGTGACTTTCATACACAATACATATTTACCTATGTTAAAATTTTCTATATAAAATAAAATCATTCTAATAAAAAAAACGTAGGTACTAACGTTAAATTTTGTAAGACTTCATAAATACTAAATAGGGACAACATTATAACTTGCATCTAAATGACACTTCATTTTCAACATGCGTAATTTACATATAATTTGAATAGTCATTTATTAATAATATATAATTTACGCTTTTCGGGCCCGACGATCAGTAAGTAAATTAGGTACATATCGTAACACTAAACGAAATGAAGATGTTAAAAAAATAAATTAAATCAGCTTCACGCTGTATCCCGCACACAACGGGGTGGGCAGAGGGAACCCACTGTTAATACACTCCGTTCCCCATTTTCTGCCGGATTCTGGAGGCATTGTGTGTCGAAGGGAGGAACTCCTCGCCGCTCTTTGCGTCGCCACCAGAGCGAAGAAATGAAAATATTTCCTCGAGAGGGGATCGAACCCAAAACCTGTCGCGTTTACAGTCATACGTACCCCTGCGCCACGACTGGCCTCAAAGTAGGTATAGCTATATCATAAAGGATTTGGTACATCTATTTATATCATATAAAAAACAATTTCATAAATTTTATATAATACATAAATATTATATAGAATTTATAGATCATAAAAATAATGTCGGAACTATACAATCAGCTTCGATGGTCATATTTAAGCATAATCTTAATAATAACAATAAAATCTCAGCGGTTTATTAATATACTATGTTTTGAAGACGGTTCAAGGAGCAATAAATTATAAAAAACATATAATAAGTGGTTGCAGTCTATTAAATTTAAGCTGCAATATTTTTTAAATCATGGAGACAGGTATACAAGTTATAAAGATTTAATAAAATTAAGTTGTAAACATCACTTTAACATAAAACGTTTGAATTTCAACGTAACAATTATAGGTTTGATCCCCATTCGGGGGAACGAAATATCTCCATTTTCCCACTCCGATAAAACTGTGCTAAGTCGACGATTCCTAACTCTAGTAACAAGACATAGTGCGGCGTTAAGTTCCACAATTCAAGACATAATGTCTCAAGAATCAGCCGGAAAGTGGACGATGGAGTATCTCGACACTACGTACTGTCTGCCTACCCTGCTATACGCAAGACAAAAGGGTGAAGGTGAAAAAAAGTAAAAAGAATATGTAATAGATGCAAAGCTCGGGATTGAGATTGATTTATTCAACACACAATGCCTCCAGAATTCGAAGAAAAGTGGAGAACGAAAGTCTTAATGAGAACGAAGTGTCTTAACACTGGTTTCCCAGGTTCCCTCTGCGTACCCTACTGAGTGCGGGATACAGCGTGAAAATAAATAAAAAAAGGTAATACATACGAGTGATCCAGCATCTGTTTTATATTAGGTAGCAAGGGGTCTCTAGCGATATAGACTTCGGACATCTGAGCGCGCGTTACACAAAACTTATCAATACATTTCTTAGTCGCCTCCAGACTGAAATAACAGCTGTGTAGGAACCTCATGAGTAAATGATCATCTAGACCTGAAAAATTTAATGTTATTAACATAAATACCTTAAAAATATTTAAAATAATGATTTGAGGTATCCAGTATCCCGCATGTTGCAGTGTACGAAGAGAGAGAGTAGGGTCAAGACACTCCGCTCTCCATTTTCCGCAAAATTCAACTTTTGTTCTCAAGTTTTGCTTCGGTTTAATGTTTATTAATAATAAAATACAATATAGCTTTTTTTGTAAATTGGCACACTCTTTTTATTAACACAATGCTATACCTAACTAGTATCTAATCTTACTCCAAAAAAAAAAACAAATCCTAATTAAATTTAATAATTAAGTAAACGTATAAAATTATTAAGTAATTAAATCCTTTATTATATCTGTATTTAATTTTTGTGTGAATTCGCTACACGTTTTCGAATATACAATACAACTTATCATTTACTTTTTATTATATTTAAACGGAAAATTACTGGTACAGTAGATAAATTTAGTATAAGCCTTTAGTACCTTAATACCTGCTGCCCTTAACATTTCGATTTTTTCACTATTTTATTTGTGTTTATTTTGACGCAGTGCAGTGTATTTATATACTATTTATATTGAAAACTCGAGAGAAGTTAATAGACGTTTGACCGCTATTGAATTGTTTTTTTGTTTCTTTATTTTTAATTATTGAAATTATCACATTTTTTATATATATAAATAAATCAACTTCACGCTGTATCCCACACACAGCAGGGTAGGCAGAGGGAACATAGTGTTAAGACACTCTGTTCCCCACTTTCTGTCGAATTTTGCAGGCACTGCGTTTTGAGTGGCGGTACTCAACGCCGCGCTTTGCCTCGACACCAGAGCAAAGAAAAGGAAATATAAATGTAAGTGAATATTCCATCTCCTCGAGTGGGGATCGAACCCACAACCAGTCGGTTTTACAGTCACACTTTGTGCCCCTGCTCCACGACTGGCCTCTAGTTAAAATTAAATGTAAATAAATATATTAATGTAGGTACATTTGTAAATATTGTTTTATTTTAAATGTAACTTTTAAAACTTACCTATATCTTGAGGTATATGGGATTCCTTTGACATCCATTCTTTAATAGCTGTCAAGTCTTGTTTGTAGTCATGCGGCATTTTTAGAACTATAAATAAACAATAATAAAATTGCATTTTGAAACTCTAAATTTTATTGTAGAAAAAAATTGATATTTGATATTTTTTGTTTGTGTTAACAATAGATACTATACAACACCAAAATATTTAGGTTCTCTAATTTTAACAGTTATATCAGGGTCATTGCCATTCACATACTCTCGTATAGTAGTATGATGGTAGTTGCAGCTAATTCTTTAAACTTATTTAAAGCTTTTGTATACGAAGATTTCTTTTTTCAACTTTACGCTATATGTAGCAGGGTAAGCAGAGGGAACCTTCTGTTCATCCACTCCGTTCCACACTTTCCACCGAATTCTGGAGGCATTGCGTGTTGAATGGCGAAACTCAACGGTACGCTTTCCCTTCACCCTAGATATTTCATTTCTTCGAGTGGAAATCGGACCTACAACCAGTACCAGTACAGTTACCAGCATTTACAGTCACACTCTTATGCCCGCGCACCACCATTGGTCTCAAATATTTATTTAATTTAGCAAAAACAGTCTACTAAAAAACAGTAATAAGGAAGTAAAGCTATATACGTACATAGATATGCCTAAACCTGTATGTTTTTTTTTAATTATTTTCCGTGCGTGAGTGTACTAATTAAAAAAATAAAACATACATAGATACATAGTCACGAACATAAAAAGCTAAAGCCATATTGTATATTTTGTACCATTGCAAAAAAAATATAATGTGCAACATAATTTTCTGCAAAAACTTGTGAATAAATCTTTTATTTACAAATTAGATTACATTTTTAAATTAAATAATTAAATGTAAAATCATCATAAATTCGTATATGAAAAATTTTAAATATATATCTAATCTAAATATTAAAAAGGAAATAATGTAATAAACCTATACGTTTATGACCTACCTACTTTAACAAACGTTTGGCTAAAACACATTATTATAATATAATAACATATTATTATATGTGACTCACAAAATATTTACTACATTTTTTAATATTGATAAGTTTTAGTTCTACGGTAAGTTATGATGTCACGTTTCTTATACATACTGTAGTATAGGTTTTTAACCTAAAGAATATTTGGTAAGTATATTTTAAAAACTATAACTTACCTTGACTTGACGGTTTATTGATGCTTGATTTTGTACGCTGCGATCTCGCACTAGTGCCCGTCGACGTCGATATCGTATCGTATACTGAAGCACATGCAGTCCGGCCTGTTCGTTTGAAGTTTATTTATAATATAATATATTTAAATAAAAATAAATAAATCAGCTTCACGCTGTATCCCGCACACAGCAGGGTAAGCAGAGGGAACCTAGTATTAAGACACTCCGTTCCTCATTTTCCGCTGAATTCTGGAGGCATTGCGTGTTGAGTGGCGAAATTCAACGCCGCGCTTCGCCTCGACACCAGAGCGACGAAAAGGAAATATAAATTAAAAAAAATATAAATTAAAAAAATATATATTTCATCTTCTCGAGTGGGGATCAAACCCACAATATATGTAGTAATCAATATCATCAGCAGATGTTAATTTAAAAGTGACAGAAATTATTTATAGTGATTTAATATTCATTGTTCTTTGTGATATTCATCAAATCTTTACATCTTTCCTCCTGATTGAGGAGACACTTGATAGATTTTTATCTATAAATATTAGTTTTTTTTTGTTTATATTAGACTCTAACAAAGAAAATGTTATAATTGGTAATGGCGGAACACAACGCCGCCCTTTAGCTACGGTTATGATAATACTTATTTCAAAATGTAAATTCTGCTAAATATTTAAAATTGAAAAATCATTATTGTTAAATCCTTTATGAAATAGCATATTAATAAAAAAAATAAGAATAATTCTAATAAGTACCTGTATATATGTAATTCCACTTTACATAGTAAGTTATTAGAATGTCAGCCAGCCAGTCTTTTCACACTGACAGCTAATTACGACAATTTATAAATTCAAATTAAAATAGCCTTAAATGAAAAACTTAACTAAGATAAACTTGTCTTAAAGAACTGTTTATACGAGTATTAATAACAATTCTTTAACTATAACATTATTATAACGTTTGAAATGGATTTGTGAATAAACCTTACGAAAAAAATTTAATTATCTCTGTCTATAATGTGGATATTTATATATGGTACCTTAGATATTAACGTAGTTTTTCTATGTAAATCCCTGTTGAAGTAAATGTGAACAAATGAAAATAAAAATCACAAAAATGTTGAATTTGCTCAACGTTTTTGTGATTTTTATTTTCAGATCCTCTAGAACTAAATTAAGCCGCTAACAAGTTTTTCAATGAAATGTATTTATATCTTAATTGATTTTAATTGACTACTAGCTATTTTTTTGTAATTACATAGGTAAAATGCCTGGGGCGCAGAGATACAAGTGTGTGATTGTAAACGTGACTGGTTGTGGGTTCGCTACCCATTCAAGAAAAAAAATATTTATTTAAATGTATATTTTCATTTCTTCGCTGTGGTGTCAAGGCAAAAGCGCGGCGTTGAGTTCCGCCTCTCAACAAAACAACAAAAATAGGCGGAAAATAGAGAACGGAATGTCTTATCAATAGGTTCCCTCTGCGTACTCTGCTTGCGGGATACAGCGTGAAGCTGATTTTTTATTTATTATAAAAGAATAACACGTCAATACTTAGAACAAAATACAAATGAACGTAGTAGGATTAAATTTATTTCTTGCATATCTTGATTTTGATGGTTAACATAATTTAATATTTTATTTATAAAGCGAATTAATTAAAAGTAATTAGTTTATCTTTTGTAGGTATATATTTTTCTCATTTAATCTAGGAAATATAATGCATTTTCGTAATCCAGATTACAATTGATATTTGTAAAACACAATAGTTAAAAGTACTAGGGGTATTGTCCAATTCGCTTTTCCCTCCAACCTCCCACTCGCTTCGCTCAATGTAACGTTAAAAGTAGCAACTCTTTGAAGGACAACGATGTAATTACTCTGTTTTATAGCAATACTACAGTGCTGGAGGCCAGTCGTGGCACAGGTTCACAAAGTGTCAAATTTACAGGCGTAAATCGACTGGTTGTGGGTTCAATCCTCACTCGAAGAGATGAAATATTTATTTACATTTATATTTTCATTTCTCCGCTCTGGTGTCGAGGGGAAAGCGCGGCGTTGAGTTCCGCCATTCAACACGCAATGCCTCCAGAAATTGGCGGAAAAAGGGGAACGGAGTGTCTTAACACTAGGTTCTCTCTGCCTACCCTGCTGTGTGCGGGATACAGCGTGAAGCTGAACAAGAAAAAACCACAGTCTGTGCTTCGTCATATACCTACTATATTTTTAATTTTATACTACCACATAAAAATAAGCACATATTTTTTTATTTACTACAGTTCAAACGGGAAACGAAACTAGCATTCTTGTCATTATTTCACGTGAACACGAATTCAAAATATACTATACGATAGTTAAGTTTAAATATTTTGTGGTATTAATAGAGAAATATAACCAGTTTTTACATGCGGCTTCGCGAGACCAAATGAAAACATGTATTATAATTAAAAGTTGTATGTAGTACATGATCATAACTTTGATTTCAGGTACAGTGGGATACCTCGACAAGATTAAGGTGATTTAATATAGCCTATCCTCAACCTTTTTTGATAAACGGACTGGTGTCACGCTGTATCCCGCATACATTGTAGGTAGAGGGAACCTAATGTTAAGAAACTCCGTTCCCCATTTTAGATAAATGGACTATGCAAAACAATTAAAAACATTTTTTAATTCAAGCAGTTCTTTAGTTTCTGAGATTAGCATATTCTATTAATATTTTTTTCATCACTTCATTATTAAAGAAATAAAAACAACATCACCAAAATAAATAAAACAACAAATCATCATAACTGACCTTACAAAAAAACATCAACACGCACACAAAACTTTTAAACGTAGACTCGACACGTCTCAAGCACGACACTGATTTTAAAAAATTATATTTATATATAATGTATGTAAATTTGCTACAAACAGGTTTATGTATGAGATTTTCGTTCTAAAACTAGTTAGATAAAAAAACATACTTGCTTCTCTCAGCTCTCTCTCTCTCTATATCTCTGACAATGGTATTTTGTTAAAACACTCTGTTTTCCATGCACCTTTAAATTTACGATACCTTATGTGTATTGTCGCGCTTTGTCTCCTATAAACAGCGAGGAAATGAAAATAATTCATAAACTCAGGAATCGAACGCACAACCGTCGCGCTTGCAGTCACGATGTACCACTGCGCCATGACGTATAACAATAATAAACCGAGATCTAGTTCCGACTACCCAAACATTAAACAACTTAATATAAAACTATACGTTAACAATTTTAACTCTAAAGTTTATCTTCATGTGAACACAGATTTTTTTAGTCATCTTATTATTTTTATCGTTGATCTAATGGACATTTTTTATATCTTAATAATGTCATGTAAAATAATAAAAAAAATTATCCACACTGTCGTTTTTAATTTTAATGCGTAAAACGTTTCCGTTAGTACCTGACTGTTTAAATTTTTTTATTAGATATATATATTTTTTATTATATATATTATTATATATTTTATTATAATAGGTCATCTTGGGGAGAATAGGAGAGCAAGAAGAGAGGGTTTATCGAAATTTCTAAAAAAATGGAAAAAACGGCCTCCATGCAAATGTTCGAGTTCGATACTATCTAATAAAATAATTACAATTGTCTTTATCAAAGTTTAAATTTAATAAATAATTAACTTAACTGTTAATTGCTAATAAAATGTTTGTAATAGGTACCTACACATATATATATATATATATGTATATGTGGGTGTNATATCAATATATATATATATATATATATATATTTCTTTATTAAATCGATTTTAATATATACTTGTTAATTTGGTACTTACAGTGGCACTGGAGTGATGAGTAGTTCAGTTGAGTTCTTTAGTTATGGCGCTTGAAACACGCCAGTTGAATACAAATCTGTTTGTCAATGTCACATGGAACGGGAACCAGAACAAACAGGATATTTTAAATATGATGAGTAAATTTAAAATATCTTCTATTCTGTCAATAGTAAAACAAATCTACCTTCCGTAGAATTAGTTTTATTATATAGTATATTTGATTTCTTCGTTTATGGTCAAAGGCGTGTTGTATGTGCAAAATTTCCGTATATAATAAAACAGAAAATATTATAGATTATGTTGTAATATGATAACTAATTCCAATAGTTGTCGTTTAAATTATGTATTGCCTAAAGCTATATATTAAATTATATATTTTGAATATTAGATTACTAAATTAATTCAATTAGTATTATATCGGACTTCCGTAGAGTTGATAGCTATGAAACAAGAAATTATAGATAAACTAAATTGATTCTGGTTGGTAGTACGAATAACTCATTTACATTTTAGAAAAAAAAAACAGACCAAAATAATAGTATTAAGGTATACTTGAACAATATTATACATTTGAATTAAAATTTATACATTTGAATTAATTCTTAAAAAGAATTGCCTCTTTTATTCTTAAAACTTCACGCTTCACCCAGCTTCACGCTGTATCCCGCACACAGCAGGGTAGGCAGAGGGAACCTATCGTTAAGATACTACGTTCCCCACTTTCCGCCGAATTTTGAAAGCATATTGAGCACTTAACGCCGCGCTTTACACAAGAGTGATGAAATGGAAATATAATTTTTTAGTAAATATTTCATTTCCTCAAGTGGGGATCGAACCCACAACCAGTCGCGTTTACAGTCACATTTTGTGCCTCTGCGCCACAACTAGCCTCTCTTTTATTCTTCTGTCGTATATGTATATCGGTGAGCTTTCATAGTGGTCTCAATAACTACTTTAAGAATAATGAAACTAGAAATTAAGAGGAGAACATAATTGAGTCCAGTTGGTAGTACGAATAACTCATTTACATTTTAGAAAAAAAATCAAACCAAAGGTAAAAGTATGAAGGTATACCATTTGAATTCATTCTAAAGAATTGCCTCTTCTATTATTATTATAAATCAATAAAATTTTAGTAATTTTGAAGATGGACATTTGAAAGTTGTGATTATAAATAATATTGAACCTGTAGAAATAATTTTATTATGTGTATTTGCATTATATTTAAAAATAATGATAAAATTATACTTTCTTGTACAAAAAAGAAAAAAACACATTTTATTGTAATAATTAAAAATAAACAAATGTGCAATCATCGGGTTTATCACAAAAAGCGACTACTTACAGGCAACCAACCGAAAGGATCTAATTTATAAAATAATACAGAAAGGTGCAGAGGCCAGTCGTGGCGCAGGGACACAACCGTGCGACTATAAACTCAACAGACTGTGAGTTCACCTTTCCGCCGAGTTCTGGAGGAGTTGCGTATTGAGTGGCGGAACTCAACGCCGCACTTTGCCTCGACACCAGAGCGAAGAAATGAAAATATAAATGTAAATAAATATTTCATTTCCTCGAGTGGAGATCGAACCCAAAACCAGTCGATTTTACAGTCACACTTTGTGCCCCAGCGCCACGACTCGGCCTCAATAATCGATAAATAAAAAAATTATTAAAAAAAAAAACAGTATAATAATGAAGGGCAAAATAGAAAGAATACAAAACTTAAGAAATAAGTTTTTCGTCATTTAAATTTATTGAATTTAAATTAATCGAGTGGGGATGGAACCCAAAACCAGTCGATTTTACAGTCACACTTTGTGACCCTGCGCCACGACTCGGCCTCAATAATCGATAAATAATCGATAAATAAAAAAATAATAAAAAAACAGCATAATAATGAATGAATGTTTTTTTTAATATATGTATTTTATTACAGTCTAATGCATTACCCATTCAACATTAACATTATTTTTTTATGTGTGAACGAGACAAAAAAGGAAGAATAACATTATTTCAAGTATAGATTAGACAAAAATAAAAAACAACTACGTCACATTAAATTTGATAAATAAAAGCATTGTTACTTTTACAAATTTATTTATAAAATTACACAAAATAAATAAAATGAAATCAGATTAACAAAACAGATCTCAAGTATTTTACAATAATAAAAAATTATGTTTATCAGTTTTACTATTAGTTTGTTTATAAAATTTTTGATATAGAAAAAACAAATAATGCCGTTGAAATTTGAGAAACAACAAGAGACGAGTAATTTTAATTAGAAAATTTTAATCATTTGACAAAAACACAAACAGATCTTACCAAAAATGACGACCATTTTATATAAATCTATAAAATAATTAACAAAAATAATAACTAACTATAATTATAATAAAACTTTACTATTTAAGAAATAAAATAAATTTTGACACCATCTTGAATATATGACATTAAAAAATTCTAATTATCTTTCAAAAGACTTAAATAAAAACAATATATAAACAACATTTTTCCATTTTTGTATAATTCCTTAATTACTGGATTAATTCTAATTATCATGAAAAAATGCCATGTTTTTTTCCATATTTTTGCTTTGTCATGCTAATTTAACAACTTATTCTAAACACAAAATTACCTACGATATTTTTTTAATATGTTAACATTAATCTATAGCAAGAGTTCTAAATGATCCAATTTCAGTAGATGCTCCGTTTTTATTTTTCGCTGGATTTTTCCATAGATTTTCGTCTATTATTCTTTGTCTGTAACGAAATATTTATTTAATTAATTAATTAATAGTTTTATCAATAAGCACAATGATCAATTGTTAGAAACGAAGAAATTAATTGATTCTTATATCTCTGTATCGGGATACAGCGGTATACATAAAACAGAGTGGCAGAGGGAACCTCGTGTCCATTCAGTCATTACAAGAGTGACGGGACTCAACACTGCAATTTGTCTCCTTACCAAAACCTATTAAGTAATAATAGTTATAGAAAATGAGAAAAAAGTCACAATTGTCGTGTTTACAGTCAGGCAGCAACTCACTGCGCAGCGACAGCCCCAATTCTATCACATTCTGTTCCCTTTTACTAAATAACTTATATTATGATGATACAAAGTTATACATTTTGCACTTATTAAATTCTTTGTCGGTAGTCTGATTATAAAAACAAACATATTTTTTTCTTAATAACCAATATAATTAAATGATCGTTCTTAGCAATAATCTTTGGATAGCGGATTTTTTTAAAAATCTTCCTACAGAGATGCTAATAACTATAAGAGCAAACATTTAGAACGCTTGAACAGTTTCCAAGAGGCGCAGGTTCGAGTCCCACTACGTTATAGTTGTTTTAACACGCTTTTTAAAAATATTTTAAGTAAAACTTTTTTTAGCTTTATGCTTCACCCCCGTATATTATAATGATCCAATACAAACATGAAATGATGAAATATTCATTTTCACTAAGTGAAAATCGATCCTACAACCATCGTATGCCCATGCGAAATAATTGACTTACCTATTTCTAGAAATGAGCGCATCGATATCCTTATTTAATTCTGACATCGGAGGCCTAGAGCCGCCATAGTCCGCAGGTAAGTCTTCTTTGCTTATATATTGATACAAAGTTTCAGAATTCGGTGGATGAAAGTATATCTGTAGTGAAATAAATAAAACAATAATATTAAGAGGCCGTCTCGCTCTCGCTCTAGCAACAAGGCAAAAGCCTGACGTTGAGTTCCGCCACTCAACAAGCAATATCTCAAAAAACTCGGCGGAAAGCGGTTAACGGAGTGTCTTAACACTAAGTTCACTCTGTACACAGAGTGAACTTAGTGTTAAGACACTCCCTACTGTATGCGGGATACAACGTGAAGCTGATTTAATTTTGGTAAGAAGCTGTTGTAAATGCTATTTAGAGTTCGATTTTCAATATTGGGTATGAGTTATTTTCATTTCCTCTGTGGCGGAAATCAACGTCACCCTTTCCTTTCGTCACCTTTTCCTTGATATCAGGATTGAGGATTTAAAAAAAATTACACCCCTAAGTGGGAACGAAACCCACAACTGTCACGTTTACAGTGAGACTCTATCACTGCGCCACGATGGTTCCAAATTTCTTGTTCAAAAATTCAAATGATATTTCTACTTATGTTGAAGTTTTTAAAATTTGCTATAAAAAATAAAATATATTCACAAATTCAAAATACACTCACCAACTCCGTAATTTGTTTTGTTATAAACGGCTTCATAACTGCATATATTTTGTCAATAATAGATGGCGCATTCACAACGTGCACTTGTTTCAGGCGGATCGGCATTGCATTCTAGAAAAAATATAAAAATAAAAAAATAAAACAGCTTCACGCTGTATCCCCCACACAGCAGGGTAGGCAGAGGGAACCTAGTATTAAGACACTCCGTTCCCCACTTTCTGCCGAATTCCGGAAGCATTGCGTGCTGAGTGGCAGAACTCAATGCCGCGCTTTGTCTTGACACCAGAGCGAAGAAATGGAGACACAAATTTAAATAAATATTTCATCTTCTCGAGGGGCGATCGAACCCACAACCAGTCGGTTTTACAGTCACACTTTGTGCCACTGCGCCACGACTGGCCTCTAGAAAAAATATTATCAAAAATACTGTAACTCATATAGTATAGATATATTTATATATTATGGTCTTAAGGCTCATATAATATATATATATATATATATATATATATATATATATATATATATATATATATATATATATATATAGCCTGTCGAAAATTGTTTTGATTTTCGCAAAAATTGTTCTATTTAATAGAACAATGTATAGTTATTTCATATCTATCTAGGTAGACGGTAGGGTAAATAATAAATACGCGCTCTGCAAACGCAGTAAATTCCGATTCCAAAAAAAAAACGGGATAAAGATTGCCTTTATGTTGCTTCAGAATCGGTCAAGCTGGTTCGGCGGTTATCGTGTAAATAACTATATGCACTTGAAAAAATACATTTAGCATCTAGTGTTGAGACACTGCTTTCCCCACTTTCCGCAATTTTCGAAGCATCGCGTATTAACTGGCGGAACTCAACGTCAGGCTTTGTCTTATTACCAAAGCCAAGAAATGACAATACTAATTAATTATAATTCATTTCCACGAGTGGGAACTGAGCCCACTGAGCCCCGTCGCGCTTAAAGTAACATCCACTGCGCCACGACGGCTTCATTAAGTAATTTAAGTCTTTTGGCAATTTATTTTATTTGTTGTATTTAAAGAAAAACTATGTTGCTATACGGTATTTATTATAGGTAGACATGCAAATTGAAAGCTTCAGGCAATTCAGTAAAACTGTTGTATAAAATAAACGTTATAGAAATTAACAAATTTGTCGAACTAAGTACTTTAAATTGATATAACTTTTTTAATTATCGTGGCGCAGCGGCACGAGGTGTGACTGCAAAACCGACTGGTTGTGGGTTCGATCCCCACTCGAAGAGATGAAATATTTACTTAAATTTATATTTCCATTTCTTCGCTCTGGTGTCGAGGTTAAGCGCGGCGTTGAGTTCTGCCACTCAACACGCAATGCCTCCAGAATTCGGCAGAAAGTGGGGAACGGAGTGTCTTAACACTAGGTTCCCTCTGCCTACCCTGCTGTGTGCGGGATACAGCGTGAAGCTAATTTAATTTAATTTTTTTTAATTATGATTGTAATAAAACAAGTCACTTAATGTTAACGGAAGTTTGCCAGAATTTAATAGTGAAAACTGCATTTAAAACAGTTAAGCGGATTCTGAGATTAGCGTGAACAAATGCACAGACGAACAGAAAACAAAATCTTTTTGGGTTTTGTTGCATTAATAAATGTCCCCAATAATATTTTTACTTATACAACTCTATATAAGAAAAAATATAATATTTTGTTAACACCAATTTAAATGAAACCACAGTTATAACTACTCTATAAAAACATAATACATTTTATTTTCCCAAAAATGAAAAAGTGCTCATTTAGAAAACGTATAAAAATTTTAACGTAGCGGGACTCAAACCCGGGTCTCCTGGAAACCGACCAGGCGCTCTGACCACTAAGCTATACGTTCCCAAAATTTGAACATAGTGGGACGTGAGAACGTATGGCTTAGTGGTCAGAGCGCCTGGTCGGTCGGGAAAATAAAATGTATGATGTTTTTATATGTATACGTTTTCTAAATCCTTTCTCTAAATAAAATAAATATTTTTCTTTCCTAAGTGTGGAATAACACTTTAAAAATGTTTAAAAATGAAAAAGTGTTTTTTTCAAACAAAATAAATAATAAAATTATCGTTGTACAATAAAACGTCATTTGTCAAGAACGACGCACGCAGGGAAATGTTGCAAGCTAAAAAAAATTAAGAAAACGAAAAAATTATATGTAGATATTAATTTAAACATTAAAAGATTTTGTTTTTAATAACTAACTGTATGTATCAGGTGTAAAGGTACCGGTACAAGATTTGAGACTGCCACTCTTAATTATTATTTTTATACAATTTATCTTAGGATCAGAATTGTTATTATCTTATAATTTATTTTAAACAATAAAATATTAAGTGCAAGAGAAGTTATAATAGCTCCTAATTAGAATCTCAAAGTATATTTTAGATTAAAGTATGCCGACGTATCTTTTATTAGTTTCATTAATTTTTTTTTTGTTTTATTTTATACTTACTTCTTGATACTTCGCCAGTCTTCGTGCAACTGAGAGATTCAATTTTGTTAAAAACTTTAAAGTTAAATCTTTGGCATCTATTACAACTATATCTTCCTCGGGTAAATCGTCTGCTTCAATAAATCTACAATCAGTTGTAAGGAAGAACAGTTTGGCATCTGAGATATAGTCGTAATTGTCCAATCCCGGGTCATTTATTTGATACAACCACAAACATCGATTGCCTGCCATCGAGATTTGTCCAATATTTCTGAAAATAAACAAGAGTTTATATATACAGAGTGCCAGCACCACCTTAAATGAAACCACAGTTTTAACTACTCTATAAAAGCCAAAAAAAATTTTTTTTTCCAAAAATTAAAAAAATATTTTTTCAAACAAAATAAATTATAATAACAAAGTTTAAAGTTGATTAACCTTTAGTAGTATTTTTGTAGTAGTATGTGTTTACGTTATTGGTGTCTATGCGTAACTGCGTCATACGGAACACAGGACGGATATATACGGATAAACATCGTGACATGAAAAAACAATCCTACGTCTAAACTGTTGAGGTATCTTGATTAATTTCTTTAGGTATTTAAAATATTTTACCCTACATGCTGTTCCCGTAAAAGGAGCGCTGACACTTCCACCCTTTATATTCGTAATATATTAGATACTTGCTTATATTGTGCCAAATACTGTCCAACGAAAACGTAAGTATATTATAATATACGAGTATGGAGGGACTGTAGTCTAGGATGGTAAATTTCAGGGAGCGGGAAAAATGCGGATCAATTTCTCTAATTCGTATTGTCGCACTGTATCTGTCCACAGCATCGGCCCAAGAATCAGTATTGACTCGTGGTTACGGCCTGCCGTAACCCGAAGATTCTTAGCCGAATTGAATAGTATCCTGATACCATAAACGACTACATTTGGCGACATTCAACGCGTAACGGATGCTCCGTACGACTGAATAAATACCTCGCAACTGGAAGTAGACTCAAGTCTAATCAACTGGCAGAATGGTAGATAGAAGGTCCATCGGATAGAGAAGAACACTAACCATCCTGAGGTGTCGTAGTATGCTTAATTGTCAGAATGTAACAATAACTCACGAACTGACAATTACAAAGGTAAGAGCGGCAATAACTAAATACCCTACAGCTTGAAAAGGTACAAATCCGCCACTGTGTAATACTATGGCTTGTTCACAACATGATGCGTTGTTATATTCCTCCAGCTATTCATTTCTCTTCTTTATCTTAACCCCATAACGCCGTTAACCTATGAATACAGAATCTAATGTTAAGAACTTAAGACAGCCCGTTATCTACTTTCCGTTTATTCCAGAGACAAGCTTGGTGGTGGAATTTTACATCGTAATTTGTCTGACCATGTCGATGCAACGAATAAAAATTATAAGCGATCCTTTGAGTTGGGACGAAACGATGGTGTGTATAAGAAATGTCATAAAACTCACATAATTTTTAAAATCTTTTGCATCTGAGCTGATTGAGGGTCTCTATTCGTTACAAGATCCGTGCAAGTTCCTCTGATGGAAAAGAACATTTCCACTGTCGTCTTCGCCTTTTCCAAATCATAATAACAGCTGTGCGCGAAGCGTAATATGAGATTATCGTCTAAGTCTTTCGGTAAATGTGGTTGACGATTTATCCATTCCTTGAGCTCCTCGAAACATTTCTTGTGTTCTGGATTGGACGCCATTATCTGCAAGTGATCAATATAAATAAATTAACATGATCTAAACAATATATTGAAGTAGATCGATAAGGCCAGTCGTGACGCAGGGGCACAAAGTGTGCCTGCAAATCATTGGTTTTGGGTTCGATCTCCACTCGAGGAGATGAAATATTTATTTACATTTATATTTTCACTTCTTCGCTTTGGTGTCGAGGGGAAAGCGCGGCGTTGAGGTCCGCCACTCAACACGCAATGTCTCCAGAAATTGGCGGAAAGTGAGGAACGGGGTGTCTTAACACTAGGTTCCCTCTGCCTACCCTGCTGTGCGCGGGATACAGCGTGAAGCTGAAAAAAAATTAAAGTAGATAAAATACATTAAAATTCGATCATTTTTTTGATGAAATGATAGTGAGCGCCAAAGATAATCTTGATAATGAAAATTCCTGAAATTATGATGTTTCTTATCTTTCAAGCATAGAAAGTAATTTCCAGTGCAAAAAATACTGCAATAATTGCGAATTGGTGTTTGGCAACAGATGACTTATTAAGGTTTGTAAAAAAGGAAATAATATTTAATATTTCAAAACTATAAAAGTATTATTCGCACATTTTGGAAAGAAAAAATGGAAATATATATAATTTCAAGTTCTTTTTTTTTTTAAACAATAAAAAAAGATAAGGATCTTTTTTATTCTTTGTTTGAGAAATATTTTAACAACAAGTAATTGTAAGTAAAAAATAAAATTATTCTTATTATAATAAGATGAATTTAATTTTTCTTTATTATTTGTTTTTTTCTTTTTTTTTATTTAATAATAAAGTTGATAATACACAAAATATATTATCAACATTTTCATTAATAGCCACTTAAAGAAAAAAAACGTGCGCCAAAAAGTAGGTATTAGGTAACATAAGTAGAAAAAAGTATTTTATAGCATTCTTTAAGCTACTTTATTCTACTTTTCTTACCTAGTAC
>JAAIXJ010001771.1:136595-268914 GCA_013403705.1 Heliconius hermathena
GTGACATCCTCGCTAGTACCTGCCATTCTGTGTACCTCTTCATTGCGGATTCGATCAGCTAAGCTGACTCCGCATATCCTACGAAGAGATCGCATCTCCACAGCATTCATCTTTCTTATATTCTTCTTCTGTAATACTCACGTTTCGCTGCCGTATAACAGAGTCGGTACCAAAATTGCATTGTGTACGGCCAAACGCGCAGCTGTGCTGACGTTTCGCCGTCTCATCAATGCAGCTAAGGCTCCGTTAACTCTGTTACCGGCAGCAATACGCCTTTCCACATCCATCTCGTATCTTCCATCTCTACTGAACATACTTCCCAAGTATACCACTTCATTCACTTGTTCTAATATCTTACCATTTACACTGATCTTGCATTCCGTCCTTTCTTCATCTCTTTCAAAAAATAGAAGAAGAAGAAATATAAATTTAAGTAAATATTTCATCTCCTCGAGTGGGGATCGAACCCACAACCAGTCGGTTTTACAGTCACACTTCGTGCCGCTACGCCACTACTGGCCTCGCCTAATTTATTCGTGGCTTGTTAAATAAATCTTAATGTCACATGTTTCATTCACATTCACATTGTCACATGTTTTCTAAGAGTGGCCATATATTATTGTTATATTAAAGGTCATATCGTATACATTATTATTCAATATTAGAAATAATTGTAATTAAACAACAACATTTAATGCACACACATCACAGTAAGCATGTATGCTACCTTATGCGGTTATAACGCTATCTCTTTTGGGGTAATACGTATTATTATTTATAATAATACGTATTACCCTAAATATATAAATATATTTTATGAATGAATGGCTTTGATGCCGCATTGGTGTCCACCACCACCAAGAAATATCTTAAATTTTATTTTTAGCTTCACGCTGTATCCCACAATGTTATTCGTGGGTATGCAGAGGTAACCTGGGAATCTAGTGTTAAGACACTCCGTTCCCACTAAGACACTTTAGTTCCCCATTTTCCGATTCGTTTTAATAACAAAACATTGACATTTTAATTAGGAACATTTTAAAGAAGTTTTTATTGAGAATACGTCAAGGCTAGCTACACATTAATGTTTGTTAATACTATAAATCAATAAATTAAATCAAACCAGCTTCACGCTGTACCCCGCACATAGCAGGGTAGGCAGAGGGAACCTAATGTTTAGACATTCCGTTCTCCACTTTCTGCCGGATTCTGGAGGCATTGCGTGTTCAGTGGCAGAACTCAACGCCGCGCTATGCCTCGACACAGACAGAGCGAAGAAATGGAAATATAAATTTAAGTAAATATTTCAACTCCTCGAGTGGGGATCGAACCCACAACCAGTCGGTTTTACAGTCACACTTTGTGTCCCTGTGCCATGACTGGCCTCAAAGTTAATACTATCCTAGTAAAAAAACCGGACAAGCGCAATTCGGGCTCGCCCACCGTCCGGGTTCCGTGCAAAAATTTAAGGTCTGGAGTTTTTTCGGAAATTCAAGCTTAGCTTAGCCAGAGCCCTTTCATCTGATAGCACTTGAACTAACGCCATTAATACCAACCCTTTACCCTTTTGCCCCCCTTTTAAGGTTATTATTTTTTAGGATTTAACTTTTAATAACTGCAGGTCAACCGGAAGTACCCTATTAATTTTTATTCCCTTTATAGTGTCGAAATAAGGGTCTTTTGTGATATAATTTAAAATAAATTATTTGACTTTGAAATACAGACAGACAGACAGACGAAAAACAAAGTACGTACATACGGAACCCTAAAAACCATGACAATTAAACTTTAAATTGTTCCATTTTTAAAACAAAATGTAAACAAATTTTGTTAATTATATGATAAGTATTATTGATCTGAATAGACTATATTTTATGACATTGTTAACAATTTATTTAAGATAAAATTAAAGTAGGTTAGTAGGTATCATTAACATTAAGAAATATATACAATATACAGACGATACTGAGTGAATACAAGCTCAATAGAATTATATTTCATAATATTTAAAATTTATCATGTATCCTAAAAATATTGATAAAATACTTTTATAATATTTGATAGTGCGTCAGTTAGGTGCGGTAGGATCTACATCTACGTTACACATAACACCATACAATGCAAAAATGATTGCAAAGCCGATAAAATGACGATAACTTGTTGTAAATAAATTACGTAGATAATAAATAACTAGTAAATTTTCCGATATTGCGATCACAATTCTGAACATATTAAAAAAATCGGTCAAGTGTGATTCGGACTCGGCCACCGAGGGTTCCTTACCTTAATATAAAAGTAACACTCATGTCATATTATAAAAGTTAGATAGACAGAGAATATATATCCCAGTAAGTACTTAGTTTTAATATTATTGCAATACTACATCGTTATTTTCAATCCTAAAAAAACGTATCAAAGAGTCCCAACTTCCCCTACATATGCAGGATTATAATGCAAAAAAAAAAACTTATGATGATAAAAAAGAGGTGCTACCTAAGTCTTTCGGTAAATGTGGTTGACGATTTATCCATTCCTTGAGCTCCTCGAAACATTTCTTGTGTTCTGGATTGGACGCCATTATCTGGAAGTGATCAATATAAATAAATTAACATGATCTAAACAAAATATTGAAGTAGATCGATAAGGCCAGTCGTGGCGCAGGGGCACAAAGTGTGCCTGCAAATCATTGGTTTTGGGTTCGATCTCCACTCGAGGAGATGAAATATTTATTTACATTTATATTTTCACTTCTTCGCTTTGGTGTCGAGGGGAAAGCGCGGCGTTGAGGTCCGCCACTCAACACGCAATGCCTCCAGAAATTGGCGGAAAGTGAGGAACGGGGTGTCTTAACACTAGGTTCCCTCTGCCTACCCTGCTGTGCGCGGGATACAGCGTGAAGCTGAAAAAAAATTAAAGTAGATAAAATACATTAAAATTCGATCATTTTTTTGATGAAATGATAGTGAGCGTCAAAGATAATCTTCATAATGAAAATTCCTGAAATTATGATGTTTCTTATCTTTCAAGTATAGAAAGTAATTTCCAGTGCAAAAAATACTGCAATAATTGCGAATTGGTGTTTGGCAACAGATGACTTATTAAGGTTTGTAAAAAAGGAAATAATATTTAATATTTCAAAACTATAAAAGTATTATTCGCACATTTTGGAAAGAAAAAATGGAAATATATATAATTTCAAGTTCTTTTTTTTTTTAAACAATAAAAAAAGATAAGGATCTTTTTTATTCTTTGTTTGAGAAATATTTTAACAACAAGTAATTGTAAGTAAAAAATAAAATTATTCTTATCATAATAAGATGAATTTAATTTTACTTTATTATTTGTTTTTTTCTTTTTTTTTATTTAATAATAAAGTTGATAATACACAAAATATATTATCAACATTTCCATTAATAGACACTTAAAGAAAAAAAACGTGCGGCAAAAAGTAGGTATTAGGTAACATAAGTAGAAAAAAGTATTTTATAGCATTCTTTAAGCTACTTTATTCTACTTTTCTTACCTAGTAAAATGTTAAACACTCAATACCTCCGGAATTCGGCGGAAAATGGAGAACGGAGTGTCTTAACACTAGGTACCCTTTGCCTACTCTGCTGTGTGCGGGATATAGCGTGAAGCTGATTTAATTTATTAATTTTATAGCATTCTATAAGATGTATATGACAATCAATGAATGACGTCCGCGGTCCGGCAAAATGTGCTGACCCTAATATTTCTTACGACTTCAGGGATCGCGGACAAGAGGCTAGGTCACGGCCTTCATTAGAAACAAAGTAATGCTTATCTCCTACATTACAATTTCAGTCTTGAAATTTATTTAGATGTAAATATAATTATAATTTAATTAAACACAGAAGTAATATGTACTTTTTCAAAGTGTCTTCTCTATTTATCATCACAAGAAGATATTTTATATTAACATTTATATTTTTTGTTAATTTTATAATATAATAGCTAGAGCTAAATATAATTATTTAATTACATTAATTATTTTTATAATTACATTAATTATTTTTACAATTTTAAAACAACATTTTAAAATGTTATTCCACACTTAGGAACGAAAAATACTTATTTAGAAAACGTATAAAAAATTGAATGTTTAAACTCACACTTTGTGCGCCTGCGCCACGACTCGCCTCATAATAAGTATGATTGTTCAAGTTCATTTAAAATAAACATAGAGTATGTTAAGATCGTTTAAAATAAACATAAAGGTATAGTAAATATATTTTATTAAGTATGTTTGAATAAACAAAATCAAACAACAAGAGGAAGGCTCATATTAAGTGGTTCCAAAGAACTATAATATATACTTTATTTTTAGTTCCATTATCTGTAATACAGTAGTAGATTGGTGACAAAATTTAGTATCTCGGTACATTTGCACCGCAAAATATAAGTACTTACAAAGATTAGAATAGATATGTACATACTCGTATATGAATATCGCGTTCATAATATATTTTTGACTTATGAGCTCTCTTACTTTCCGGAAGCCAGTTGTGGCGCAGGAGCGTAAACGCGACAGGTTATGGGTTCGAGAAAATAAAAAAAATAATATTTTGATTTCTTTGCTCTGGTGTCCAGGCAAAGCGCGGCGTTAAGTTTCGTCATTCAACACGCCATGCTTCCAGAATTAAGCGGAAAGTGGGGAGCGGGGTAACTTAACACTAGGCTCCCTCTGGGCGCTGCCTACCATGCTACATGCGAGATATAGCGTTAAGATGAAAAAAAAAATTTTAAAATGTCAATGCCAGTGAATATTTATTATTAAGTTTTATATTCATTTTTATCATTATTTATATAAAATTCCAATATTTGAGTCCGATTCGTATTATATATTATAATAGTAATTCGTAGTATAATTAAAAAAGCTTTTTAACTATGATATTTCATACATTTACTTCGTATAATATACGTAATATAATATTATATAAAGAATTATTTATTATTATTAGTCCATTAAAAAACTAAGTACCAATTACGAATTGTCATGAAATAGAAAAAGGTTTCCATGAAATTCTGTTAATTTAAGAAACATATTTCTCACACACATAAAAAGTGACATATTCGAGGGAAGGGGTGACTAGTTTCGATCTTTTTGTATAAAGGTTTTTTTTTTTATTTTTCTGGCTTCATTTTTATTAGACCACCAGACTGTTATAGGGTGGCTAGTAATGTTTATACTGCAACTATAATAATTTTCAATATAGAAAAAGTTTAAAAAGTCGGAAAAAAAGAACAACAGACAGGATGTTCATGATGCGTATCCCTAATACAATTCTAAATACGTAATCTGTATAGGTATTATACTTATGTTTTTTTTTTCAGCTTCACACTGTATCCCGCACACAGCAGGGTAGGCAGAGGGAACCTAGTGTTAAGACACTCCATTCCCCACTTTCCATCAATTTCAAGAGGCATTGCGTGTTGAGTGGCGGAACTCAACGCCGAGCTTTCCCCTCGACACCAGAGCGAAGAAATGAAAATATAAATGTAAATAAATATTTCATCTCCTCGAGTGGGGATCGAATCCACTACCAGTCGATTTACAGGCTCACTTTGCACCCCTGCGCCACGACTGGCCTCTACTTATGTATTCATATTTAATTTTGCAAATAGATACGTAATTGGTTTTCCTCTAGGCGACAACATTGTTTACGTTTTATTGATAGCCTTGTAACTTACAAAACTGTATCTTTGACGTATGATTAGCTATTACAGTTAATATGTTTCAATGTTGCTTTCTTATAAATGATACAAAAGCAAAATGTAGTGTAAAGGTTTTTTTTTAATTATTATATTAAGTTATTACGATATCTTTGAGCTTTACAAAATAAAACCACGCAGTAGAACTGAGAAAAATAAGATTATATAATTATAAAAATAATTCAATTGTGAGAAATAATAAGCAAGCATTAATATAGTAGATATCCCTATCCGGATATGAAAATCAGATAGCAGTTTCTACTTAAATCATTTTATTATACTTGAGACGACCATGTTTTGGTTGGAAACAGGTTCTATGATTTAATCATTTTAAGTCATTGTCCATTTGGTACGTTTCGTCATTGAAAAAAAAGTTGTAGATACCTATTAAATGAAATAGGTTAAAAACTTAAATTAATAGAATAACGCAGCTTTCTCAATATAAAAATATATCTTTATTTTGTAAAAAGAATGGATACATTTATTATTATGTAGGTATTTAAAGAATCTTGTTATATTAACAAAAATAAACTCATTGTGCATTCTAAATAACAATCGATTAAACCTTGAAAATTACAATATCGCAGCTGCAATTTATCTACAATAAAGTAGCACTTATCAATTTTAATAAAAGTATACTTATTAGTATTAAGAACCAACATTCAACAAAAATGCTCCATAAAGAATATAAATCTGTATATGTAACTGCATATAATTTTTTCGTTTATAAAGACTAAAAACGAGGAAAACTATCGTAAATATACTAAATCAGATTAGAGGTAGCAAAAACGATATACTTACCTTGCACTCAAAAATCTCACAATAATATCAAACAGCGGAAAGATTAAAACAGTTTATTTTATAACTAAAAGAAATTTATACGTCTGTGTACCGGACCGGTACACATAGCACTGTAGTGCACCGTTTGATTACGAAACCTTGAATCAGACGTATTCGTCGCAAGAGTCGCTCGTACGCGGACTGTTTCCTCTCAGCGAACTACATGGAAACTATTGTACTTTCAAAACATACTTGAACTGTCAAATCATTCACATATTTTATGAAACCGCTGAATGGGAGGCCTATAAATAACAGTATTAACAAAGATTTTCATAATTTACCAGTCGTAAGCTGTCGTAATTTCAATATTATCGATATGTTCAAAATTAATATTAAAGAAGTAAGAAATATAATCGTGTGATTACCGTAATTTTATTATTTTTGCATTTTTTCTACCCAAAGTAGACCACGTTTTGACCAAGTTCTAGGGTTTTCAACAAAACCATATATGAAGGGGTTGATGATGTCATCAACCCCTTCATACTTAATTCGTTATGAAATCCGTTATCATGCTGAGGGAAAACATCTGATCCATACACCCTCTTCCAGGTCTAAAGCCTCCTGGGGCGTCCTACAACAGCCTTTTGGATCTCTCTTCCATTCTTCTCGCTATTATTTTATCATAAACTTTAATATCCAAGCTTTTAATAATAATGAAACTGATAGCTTGCAGTATATCTGTGAGCCTTTGCCTTTATACAAAGGCACGATGACTGCACCTCGCTAATCTTCTGGGGCCTACCCTGATTTCCAGCGTAAATTGCAGAAAAACTAGAACAAATCCAAGACGCCTGGCCTACCATTTTTGATTAGCTTGGCAGTGGAGTTACTACTCCACCTGCTCCCACTACTTAACCATATTTCAAACTTCGTACTGCACTCTCAATTTCTTTTATACTGATTTTACCATCGGCAACATCAAATCTCAGCGTTTTGCTGTTACTACGAGCTTCATTCTCTTGGCGCCATACTGACCTTATTTTTTTTTGTAAGGAAATCCTTTTACGGATACCGGCTCTAGCGGGGACTCGAGCGGGTTATGTGGGACTCGCGGATCGGTAGATGGTAGGCTGTCCAAATACCCACTAAAACCTCACGGTGCTCCTCCTCGACCGCCACTGGCCGCGAGACGCGGGAACAACAGTCTTCCGCGAAACCCGGCGGCGGGAAAAAGCAAGGCACGTCGCGGAGTCAAGGGTGTGTGGGCAACCTCGACGGCCTGCTCGGAATGGCGCCATACTGACCTAACACTACTTCGAAATCGCTTTGCGCAGTTCTGGCCCACCCGTTCAAATTACTACATATTATTAATTTTTCATTACCTCTAACTCTTTTAGAAAATATTTATTTATGAATATTAGTAGTTTTTAAAACGGGCAGTAAAAAAAGTACTTGTGAAATATTTTTTCTACAACCTCTTTCTAAGGCACACATTTACGTGTCGTGGCGTGTCACGACACGCCAGAAGCTAATCGGTGTCATACATTTAGTATGGACATATTTACATGTCGTATCGTGTCGCAACGCCTTCTGTCGTGTCGCCGACTGTTCGCCACCGATTGCGCTAAAGCGATGCTCCTCGCCATCGCTATGGGGCATGGGTGGCTCTGGGCGGACATTTTTTAATTTATTATATTTGCAGAAATATTACTGAAGATCTTATTGAACTTATACGTCAAAAGTGTAAAGAGTACAAAGATCATTTGATCTCCTGTTCACTATCTTCTTTTCTTTTTTTTGCCCTCTAGAAGTTTCATTGCTAAGAGAAATTGAAGATCTTCATCAAAATTAGTAGAAAACATTTTGATTGCTTAAATGCTGCAAAGTGTCATTAAGTACTGTTCAGAAATAACGCCAGAGCACACCACGACACGACACGTAAATGTGCACACTCACCATCATGAGAGTCAACATCATGACACGCTACGCTACGCCACATAAACGTGTTTCCGCCTTAACCAGCGCCTAGAAGCATTAGCTAATTCGCGGCCTGCGCAAGGATAGCTTTACAATGTTAAAATATCTGTACTCTAGAAATATTTTTTTGGCTATAGTTGAATTGTGAAAAATATAAAGAATTCAGTAAATATCTAAAAAAAATGATTTAAAAGTAATGTCTCATAATGAGAGTAACAATTATTTATTGTTCCATTATTCAAGTACTCTTTTTGAGAAGTTGTCATTGAGCTAATCTTATGAAACTTTCAAATATAATTATATACAAATAACTGTAGTTTTTAAAATTACTTCTAGAAGAATCATCAGTAATTTTTTTTCGCTTACATCCCCTGAAAGATTTTGTTAATATTCAATTAATAAAAAGGTATTTTTTTAGATGTTATTTCCAAAATTTATAGACCGATTAAGCTTTGTTAAGCTGTATTAAAGAAGAAAACCACGAACGCAGCCCCAACAGTTTGCTAACTGAAAATCGGTAAACTTACATGAGGGTGAAATGAATAGGTACTAAAATACCTACCCTACTCATAGACCACCGTTGATCCGTCGATCGAGTTACATCTGTATCAGAGTATATAAAAAATACTGGTAACTTGATGCAATAAAGTGTATACTAACTTACTTTTCTCGAGAAGTTTACTGCACAAGTACAGTGCTTAAAAAATATATCTTAAAATGGTACGGACAATGATAAATAGGGTAAAAGTAGTTTGAAATGACCTCCTCTATCTTATATTTCACAGTTTATAGAAAGTACATTTCCTGCCAAATAATATAAGGAATTCGAACATTAAATAATTTGCATAATCTGGTAAAATAATTTAACGTGATCTTATACTGTTCGTGCAAAAAAAATTTTCATTGCAGTTCTATAATGATTAATTATATTAAGGTGATTTTAAAATATTTATACGTAGTGTTATAGTGCGTCATTATTATGCGTAAGTTCTAAGTAGATGTTGATATATTACTTACTATTGTTATAAACTTGCAATACAAACGGGGCTTCGCGCGCGTCATTGTTATGTTATAACTAAAATTTTTTACATTTTCTCATAAGTTTTTCTCATAGGTTACAACCTATGTGTTATCCTAATGTACTAAGCTATATTATTGTAAAGTTTCATGAGTTTCATTCATTCAGTTTTTGCGTGAAAGTGTAACAAACATTAATCCCCACAAACCTTCAAATTTATAATACTAGGAAGATATTACAAAGTAAAACGTATTTCATTATAATGTATACATACATAAGTTCAGATACATAATTTAATTATTACATATACGTAACAAAATAAATGTATGAATTTAGTATTTTGTAGTTTATGTTTATTATACATAAATATGTACATTTAAATGATGAATAACATAGTTGAACTAAGCAAAATTATAAATGCATATATTGTTAAAACAAAATGTAAATAATATTTAACATAATTAATTAACTATAAAATACTGAAATAACATACTTGGAATAATTATTAAATAATTGGCAACATTTCACAAGAGCTCACGTCACACCTCAGCTGTTACAATATGGACAAAAGAACAAAACTTTAAAATTAAATTTGTTATTTCATAATTAATATGTAGTAACACTCACTTGCTTGTTTGATAGTTTTTATTGTAGGTATAACACATTATTTCTTGAAAATTATTGAACGTCTAGATACTAACTCATTCATTTGTTAGATATTATTTATTTTTACTGTTGCAACATAGATTTGTTTATTTTGAACGAAGTATTACTTAAATTGCCATTACCAAAAATAATTTTGCATTAATTATAATCTGTTTAGTGCTTACTGTTGCTAGAATACAAATTAAAATTAAATAAAACAATACTTTAATAAGTAATATCAAATGATAAATATCATACTTATTTCATGTTGATATAATGTTTTTGTAAGTATTTATATTATTAAAATAATAATCTTATAATATATGTATTTATTATTCACAAAAATAATATAAAAGGTTGTCGATTTTTATTTTTATAGTAGCAACACCATCTGCTACAAGTTTGCGCATGCGCCGAATGGCGATATTTTCAGTGAATAATCTTTGAAATAATATTTTTTAACTATGAAATTTTATCGGTAAATGGTGTACATTTAGGTAATATTTTAAAATATATAATTTCGTTGTTGAAATTTCTAAAAATTTGTATCCACAAATTACAGTTATAAAAGTGACTAAAGTGTACCATTGGTGGCCATTACAAAACCTAAACTTTTTTATCAGGACAAATGTCCATTTGATGTTTCGGCGACGTTGTGAAGCTAATCACGATTTACATACTGTGTTTTTCTCCAGTTACTTGTTTAACCGTGTATAGTAC
Organism: Heliconius hermathena; assembly: GCA_013403705.1. Lineage (NCBI taxonomy): Eukaryota > Metazoa > Arthropoda > Insecta > Lepidoptera > Nymphalidae > Heliconius > Heliconius hermathena. Next base: position 147,469 of record JAAIXJ010001771.1, read on the forward strand.
TGTGAATTTTAATACAATGAATCCACTCATTATTTTTGCTACAATATGATTAGTGCCGACAGATAATTTTATTTGGGTTGACTTCCCACATCGAAGAGGAGCTGTCAGTTGTTAGGTTTTTCCGATTGTTTCCCCATTTGAGCATCGATAAAAGTTGTTAAGTTGAAAAACAACACGCCCTTTGTATAAATTTAATAGATGTCTTAGTAAAAGTTATTACCACCTACATAGCTTGTTGTTACTCTTCAGTGAACATAACATTGGCACGGCGACCCACAAACGTACTAGTTACTTTCCGGGTGATTTGTATCGAAAATTATCAGCAAATATTATCACTTTAGTAATAGAATAGTTATCATTAATATATTTTTTCTGATAAATTAAACAGTCACCTCGCAAGTCGCCGAAACATCTGTATTGTGGTTGCAGTGTGACAAAAATGATTTTGAGATAAATTCTATTTAGTGTAGTGATTATTGTGTTATAGAAGCAATAAAAATTGAAATATATTGAAAGTGTATCGTGTGGATTGTTGGTGTGTCGTGTGGTATGGCGAGATTGGCGTGCAGTGTTTGGAGGCTGTGACATGGACTGCGGCGTGGTGTGGCCCCGATTGACAGCGGGCACTAGGAGTGATCTAGGGTGTTGGGCTTAGTGCCTGCACAATATAACAAGTATTATGAATAAGCGTGAGGGTAACAAGGACAAGGAACGTCAGAGCGACGATAAAAGAACTTCCACGTAAGAATATTTCACTTATAATTTACTAGAGAACCTATGGAGTTTTGTTAGTTATTTTGGTCAATAGTTCAAATGTCATGGTGACAGGATCACACTAGTGCTTAGATTGCACATGTAGCTTCCAAGTATTTGACATACACCTTTATTCTAAATGATTTTTAAAGATTGGTTTTTATATTATCTTATTTTTAAAAATCCTGGCTATGTAAGAAAGTTGCTACACATTATGTTTAATTATGTAATATATTATTCTATTTGATACATATATGTCGCTAATAGAAATAATAATCTTTTTTGAAGTATATATAGTATCAAGGCTTGTTTAAACTTCTATTTTGTTGGTAGATATTATAGATTATAAATTTGTAATATAACTACTTAAATAATCTAGTGGAGAAGTATTTTATTATGTTTACTCTTTATCTGTGATGCTTGAGATATGTTACTATTGTTGTCTAATGCCTAATAAAAATTATTTCACATGATTTAAAGTGGGTAAGGTTTATAATAATTTGTTACATTTTGTTCACACATTTTTTGTAATCATTACATATATATATTATTATAGACATTTTAAATAACACAAATTTTGTTACATTAACAAAATAGTCTACTTAGAATTTATTAAGTCTTATCATTAATTAAATTTGGTTGTAAAATTTGTAATTATTCCTTTCATAATCTTTTAAAATAACACAAGGTTTATAACCTACTTCGGTTAAGTTTTCATTTTTACTGTAAACACAGTTTTTATTTATTTATTTATTTATTTATTACATTCAATTTTGGTTTACATTACAGTTACACATATAGTACAAAAAAGTAAAAATACATGTAAATGACTTATTGTGAATGAGGTGAGCAATTTTTTTACTACAAGGTGGATGTATTGTATATGAAAATTTGATGTATTTTTTTAGTATTGTCCTGATCCTTCAGACAGATTGTTAATCCATCAGTATCCAGTCAATAGAATAAATAGATAAAGTATCATAATCTAAATAGAAACATTTCCATATTAATAGAAATGCTGGTCACATATATTGATACCTTAATTTGCAATCCAGCTAAGTCTGTAGTTCAGTGGTTCCCAACCAGTGGTCCGCAGACCACCAGTGGTCCGCAGAAGCCTGAATATGGTCCGCGAACAGTTATAATTTTATGATTGGGGATGGTCACGCGAATATTCTGTTTAATTATGATAGTTAATTTTTATTATACCTACACGCTTAGTGGTCCCTGCTACCAATTATGATATAAAAGTGGTCCTTGGTCAAGAAAAGGTTGGGAACCCCTGCTGTAGTTTGTTGTTAGTGTATTATTTTTTGTATACAACTTATTAAAAAAATATGATTGTCTTAAATATACAGCTAAAAATATTATATTCCAGTACATATTTTTTTTAAATAAATGGTCTACGAAAAATATCATAATGTTTTAAGTATCTCATATAAATTTCATGCAGATAGGATGCTAATCTCATGATATGCAAATTAAAGTATTGATGTATAGATTTTAGAATGGGGACTTTTGACTTTTTTGTTATTGTATCTTTATTTTTGGAACAGTCACCTCTAATAGGATAGATTTTGATACTTAAAAGTAATCTAAAATACCCATTTGAACCATTTATTTTTTTTTACTTTTCTGAGAATTAAAGTGTTAGTTTGTCAAGTTTTCTAATAGTTAATGTAGCTGTTGTTTTCATTATCTTTATTAAACAAAATATAAATATATATAAATGGATTTAAATAATTAATTCATTGTCTCTACAAATATGTGACATGGGGTCAACTGCAGTTATTTTTGTACTCATACAACACATTTGCCATTAACAGTATTAAATTAAACTTAGTGCTGTAACTCACTTTTTATATGCTTACTTCTAGCCACTGAAACAAGAAGATACCATGGCCAACAATAAAATTATATAACTTGCTTAGATATAAGACACCCAATCTCACACTGGGTTAAATTTGTAAACAATCTTAACAATATTAATATATTTATGTACTTACATATTTCAGTTTCTATAATCTTTTACTTTCCATTTGTTTTTATTTTATTTATTTACATAATTCTTCTGAAATGAAGGTAACAATGGAATTATTATTAATATTAGAAATAATAATATTTATTGACACATATTGAGATGATGGCAACATCACAATGATTATCTTTAAAAAGATATTATTTTATCACATTTTGAGTACATATGTAAAATGTGTTATCTCTATTACTATAAAAATATTGGCACTAGTTGATTTGTTTTATGAATTATGGTAAAAAATGCTAGTATATCTACTAGAACAAAAAAATATTCACATATAATTTGTTCAAGCTAAATTAATAATTAAATATAAAGAAAACAAATTCAAAAGTAAGTTGCGTTACATCTTCAATATCAGATTTTTGAAGATAAATTACATAATAATGAAGTATAGTCTGTTACAAGTGCTAGTTAAATTGTTACTTATCTTTTTTTTTATCTCACTTCTGTATCTCCCTACAATGAGCTGAACCTTAAAAGTTGTAGTTCTGCTGGAAACAGTGCAATATTATACAAATCTATTCATACATGTCCAAGTCAAGTATAACCAATATGGTGAATCACAAAATGTAAACATCTTGTATCTCACAGTACCCTTGATAAAACTCTATAATAACTCTCAATAAAAATAGCTTATCTGCTAATATGTTATTATATTACATTCAACACTGTCTTAGTGTAGAGAATCATTAAGGAGTGTATCTAGGGCTGCCGTTTTTCTGAATATCCCTGAATTTGGACCAGTTTAGAAAGTGTCCATGGGCAGTTGGGAAGAAGTTAAATGAAACCCTGGACACAGGGTCAGAGGAATGCCCAATCATATGCTAGTATGTAGTTAATTTTATTATTTACAGGATCAAATGATTACTTTGTTTTAAATTTGGTGCTGAAAAAAAAGTCTTTCTAATTATTTTGTTACCAGGTTAATTCTGATAGAAAAGTGTGTATTTTTTGTTAGGATGTAATTTAATTACTAAAGTGTTTCATTTGTTTTTTTATAATTTAAGACAAATTTAGGTTACACCAAAATTTATGATTTAAAAAGTTAAATTAGATGTTGATGATAATGAAATAATCTTTTTTTTATTATAAAAAACTGGAGTGTCCTGGAAAAAGAACCTCAACATCACCACATATGTTTAGGGTTTCTTAAGCTTTTGTCCATCATAGTAATTTAGATAATGGCAGCCCTAAGTGTAGCTAACAATTCAAAGTAGTTTACTTCATTGATATTGAGAGTTTTCAGTGTAATCTCATGAGCCATGTTTGTCAAAGCAAAATTGACAAGTGAATCTGACAGTGATATAGTGAATAAAATGAAAATGTTTTCTGGTCACAATTTGGAAATATTACTTTCAATTAAAACTTGTTATGCATAGAAAATTGTAAGTATTTAGGTAACCTCAATTATATTTATGTTACTGCAGCAGTTTTTGATAATATGTAATAGGTTATGTGCATTATTATAAATGTAAATTTAGTACATTCTTATTGTAACTGCAGTTTGTTTAATTGTTATGTATATATATTTAATATTTTTTTCTATATAATCTGTGCTCATTTAGGTATAATTCACAATTTACTAAAAAAAAATTTATAACCTAATTAAAATAGATATTTAGCATAAATCTTATTGTAACTGCAGTTTGTTTAATTGTTATATATTTAATATTTTTTTATATAGTCTGTGCTCATTTAGGTATAATTCACAATTTACTCAAAATATATATATATATATATATATATATATATATATATATATATATATATATAATCTAATTAAAATAGATATTTAGTATAAAACTTTAAATTGATAATTGTTCTTAAGTTTGTCTGATGGAAGTGCAGCAAACTTTCACTTTTATACTCAATGCCAATAACGGTTGGGTATGATTCATTGCAGTCAATGTACACTGCCTCATTATGGTATATTACATTCTGTTTATTTTCTCCTAATATTGCAGTTGTTTTTTTTTTAAATCTACTTTTTACAAAACAAATTTAATTTTTTTTTTGTTGATTGTTGTGCAATATCAATAATAATATCTGATATTTTACAACAATATAATGATATTTATGTTTAACATATAATTATTTCATGTCGAAATGTCTATTGTATATTATATTATTATTATTAATATTATAAAATTTAATAAGTATATATTGTTTAGTAAATACACTGCCCAATTCATATGTAATATAACTGACTAAATACTAAAATAACTTGTAGTATTAGTAACTTCAGGTAGATTTTAGAGGATTAATAATAAAACAATAGAAACTTTTAGTGGCAAATGGTGAAATTGTTAGTAATAAGAATGAAATAATATTTTGTTCCTATAAAAAAATAATTTATTTGGTAGTACTTACTAATGAAGTACAAAATAATTAATGTTACAGGGCTTTGTAAAATGCTTTTTAAGTGATTAAAACACAAATTAAAATATATACTTAAAGATGAAGTGATAGCATTGTAGTAAAAATGCTTTTACTCAATAAAGTATTGAATGTAAAGTAGGAAATTAACCTTTTTTTGCAATTTTTTTGAGTTAAATTAAAATTATGTAAAACAGTAACAATTGTAATAGATTTAGATATTGACTTAAAACATTGAATTCAATTTGAATTTGGATTCAAAAATTATTTAATTATTGTTGTTATTTTACCTACATCTTTACAAATATATTATGTATGCTTTTATATATTGGCCAATTATACATATTTATTAATAATTATTTAATACTTATTTATTTACAGCAAATAATATTGTAACTTTCCTTAAACACAAATACAAACAGATATGCTGACACATATATGAGATTGAGATATTCTCTCTTTTTCACATTTGCTCTACAGACCTAACCTTGAACCGACGGATGTCAGTGAACTTGCCCTGCCCAATCATGTGTCATTAGACTCGATAGCAACATTCAGCATACATACGAATATAAATACTGATATGTAATGTCAAAAGGCCCCTGTAGCACATCATCTGACTGTAATGTGGGTTCGATTCCCACTTGATGGAAGGAATTATTTTTATTTCCAAAATTGGGTAGTGTGTGGAGAACAGAGTATGTTAACACTAGGTTCTCTTTGTCTACTCTGGTATATGTAGAATACAGGATTATTGTTGAATATTCAAAAGTATAGGGAGCATAAACATATTATTATATTCTTATGTTAATAAAAATTGTTATTTAGCTGCATTTTTGTAAGAAATGTAGTACTATTAAATTACTTTAGGTGTTTAACTTTGAATGTGGTAAACTATTTATAATATTCAAATATTCATTGCATACTTAAGTTGTAACAACAATTATTAGAATAACTTTGTTTATGGTCAACTGTTCTTTTGTTTGTTTTTGTTTATAGTACTATGAAATTCATTGTCAAGTTTAAAATTAGATGATATTAACACCAAATATTAATTTAGGACCTTAGCGCTAATATAATAGAGGGGTTTTTACTAAATTATATGCATAACATATTTTTTGGCGACCATTCTAACGTTGTGTATTCTCTAAATTCGATGTGTATAATAATGATCATATGAATTTATTGTTCAGAAATTAAATGTCTCAATGGTGGGCTGTGGAAGACTAATGGCCTATGGGTATGGAAATTTTGTGTTTTTATTTTCTTTCACAATACTAAAGGAAAACTGTAACTAAAATATTTAAACCGACCTTATTGACAATGTTTTTCCTTTACACTTAAGTCATTGGAGCCGAGGCTCGGCCAAAATTTTTGTTTCGTACATCGGTCGGTGTGTTACGCACAAGAAAGTAACATGCTATGCACTAATTTTTCACCTGTGACAGATAGCTCTATACTATACGCTTTTGCTATGTAATCGAATGTTATAAGGGTGATTGCACACTTGCAGCGCGACTGGCGCGGTGGGTGGGCGTGGCGTTGGCGGAAGCAGCGCGATGCACACGTCGCGACACTCCGTCACGTCGTCCTCGGGCGTCCTTATGGTGGGGCCCAACTTCCGCGTCGGCAAAAAGATCGGCTGCGGAAACTTCGGCGAATTGAGGCTCGGTGAGATGCTAATGTCCATACTAATGTTTGAAATAACAATCTATCTTTATAAAGTTTTTTTTATATCCTCATACCCTGAGGAGTAGATGACATTAGTTATTTATACAAATGAAGATGAATATTTATTACATTTAAGGCCAGTTTCAGCACTGGCAGATAAAGTCCCGGACAGCCGTATATGCCAGACAAGCAATAATTTTTGGTTTCACAGGTCTCGAACAGCAATATCTGATAGATACACATTTGACACATGCATTTAATTTTTACATACTTATTTGTAATTTATAAATGTGACAAATCGTATTAATTGCTATCTACTATTATCGTTCATTAATGAGAAAATTATTATCGAAAATATAAGAAACAGTTTTGTATTTTCATCGTCTATCTGTGAGATAAATTAATTATTAGATAACTATCTGAAACTTTATTCTTATACGGTGAAATCCTTAGTCGAAGATAGTATTTACAAGATATATAAGACTGTATATATTAAAGACACGCGTGGGTTTTGACGTAAAAAAAATGTATATAAAAAAACTACGCGATACTTAATCACGTCGTCTTCGGGCGTCCTTATGGTCGGGCCCATTCGATCTTTTTGCCGACTTCCGCTAAAAAAAGATCGACTGCGGAAACTTTGACGAATTGAGGCTCGGTGAGACGCTAATGTTCATACTAATGTTAAAAAAAACAATCTAACTTTATAATAAAAACATTTCTTATATATTTCTCGTACTCGAGGCGCGTCGATGTCGAGAGTTCACTATAAAAATGAAGGTGAACGTTTACTTATATATCCTCTGGGGTGGTGTTTACAAGATATATGTATTAGGCTGACTACATTTAAGAGACTGGGGCTTCGACGTGACAAAAACGTATAGAAAAAATCTGTTACAATATAAAATGTAGCTTCTGCTTCTTTCTGATCTAACAACTGAAAGTTGATGTGAAACAGTAAATATACTTTAAGCTCTTAGATTATTAAACTATAATAGTTAATTATTATATATAATAAAATAAAATTGAGAATTGAGGCCAGCCGTGGCGCAGGGGCACAAAGTGTGACTGTAAAACCGACTGGTTGTGGGTTCGATCCCTTTCGACTCGAGGAGATGAAATATTTAGTTAAATTTATATTTCCATTTCTTCGCTCTTGTGTCGAGGACAAGTGCGGCGTTGAGTTCTGCCACTCAACACGCAATGCCTCCAGAATTCGGCAGAAAGTGGGGAACGGAGTATCTTAACACTAGATTCCCTCTGCCTACCCTGCAATGTGCGGGATACAGTGTGCAGGTTGAAGATTCGATTCCCAGTCGAGGAAATGAAACATTTAATTTTTTGATTTCTTCGCTCTAGAGGCAAAGCGCGACGTTGAGTTCCGCCACTCAATAAGCAATGCTTCCAGAATGCGATGAAAAATGGGAAACGGAGTGTCTTAACACTAGTTTCCTTATGTCTACCGTACCGTGTTCAAGATACAGCAAGCACCTAAAAAAAATACATCATTACAACCAAAATAGTAAACTTATTAAAATTAACAAACGCACATTAATAATCAAAATCTAAGACCTTCACTCTACATGGTCGTTTAAATAATTACAAAACCTAAGCTGCACTGTATAGTACGGTCAACAAGTCGTGGCCGTCCTGAAGTTAGGTTTTTTGAACTCGGAAAAAAAATAATCAAAAGTAAGAAAAACTCTAAAACCAAATCTGCGTAGCCATCAGCGGTTAAGTTTCGAGCAGCCACGACTTGTTGGCCGTACTATACAATTGAGGATATATAACGAACTGAGCGCAGGTGTTTCAAATGAAATCGTCGTACGAAATGCATGGCTATTATAAGCTGGGAGTGTGAACCACTTGTCGGCACCCGTTTGTTACTCGATTTTAAATTTCTTGATATCTTGCGTACGTTCATTCGTTCGTTCGGTTAATTGAACAATGGGTAATGGGTTTTTAACGGTAAATTAAAAAAAAATAGAAAGTTTAAATTGAATTAACTTCATTTAAGTTAGTTCTTGTATTATAATTAAAATATTTTCCATTGGAGACAATTTTTATTAAGGCCATGCATGACTCTAAACGTTATTGGTCGTGGGTTCGATCCCCACTCAAGGAAATGAATTTGTTTTTTCTTTCATTTTCACATTATATGAAATCAAAGCGCGCGACAAAGTAAAAACACAATATAATCAATTAATTTTCACAAAAAAATTATAAATATTTATTCCAATCGTATTATTTCAAATGACATAACAACATTGTTTGATGTCATTACTGTTATTTTCTTTTATTCTGAGGTTTACAAAACAACCTTAGCCGAGTTTGGAGTCAATTGATTTAGCAATTTGTTTTTGCGTCTTTACTCTACTAAGATTCTTAAGGTTATCTTAATAGAAGAGAGGCCAGTCGTGGCGCAGGGGCACACAACGTGATAGGTTGTGGGTTCGATTCTCACTCGAGGAAATGAAATATTTAATATTTTCATTTCTCTGGTGTCGAGGCAAAGCGCGGCGTTGAGTTCCGCCACTCAACAAACAATGCCTCCAGAGTTCGGCGGAAAATGGGAAACGGAGTGTCTTAACACTAGATTCCTTTTGTCTACCCTGCTGTGTGCGGGATACAGCGTGAGCTAAGAAAAATAAAAATCTTAATACAAAACAAGTTATTGAATGGATTCATTAAAATTAGTTTGCAGTTTCAATAATATGGAAGTTTTATTTAAATCTTGCAAAGATCTTGAGCATTTAGAAAGCTATAGACTTAATAAAAATCGAAAATTTAATTCAATATGACTTTTAAATGTTACTTTCGTTAAAGTATAATAGTTAGCATTATTACCTTATTTGGCCATTTTTTATTGTACTTATTTATTTATAATCGCATAAAGTAAAAGTGTGAGTGTGACGTACGTCAACGTTATGAATCATTTCTATATAATTTTTTGTGAAAGGATACTTAGAAGAATATTGTTTGAGTTGAAGCTAAAATTGTTAAGCTAACATTTAAATATGATAAGAATCGAAGCTAAAAATTGTTGGACTAATATTAAAATATGATAAGAATCGAAGCTAAAAATTATTAGACTAATATTAAAATATAATAAGAATCGAAGCTAAAAATTGTTAAACTAATATTAAAATTTGATAAGAATCGAAGCTAAAAATTCTTGGACTAATATATTAAGAGGAATTTTTATTTTGCGTTATTTTACGTTGGTAGGTACGTATGTATGAGTCACTGACTACTTGATTATTTCCGAGTTCGATAAACTTTTGGTCGTAATCGTTAGTAAAGTGATTAAATGCACTGAAATTCTTACACGCTTTCTTTTAACTGAGATAGAAGTAATTCGGAGTCGATGAAGTCTATCTTCGCTGTACTAATGTATTTATGACATTTACGTAAAGACAGAGAATAATCTCTCTATATTTTTTTTTCTCAGCTTCACGCTGTATTCCGCATGTAGCAGGATAGGCAGTGGTAACCTAGTGTTAAGACACTCCATTCTCCTACTTTCCATCGAATTTTGGAGGAATTGCGTGTTGAGTGGAGGACATCAACGCGTTTGCCTCAACACCAGAGCGAAGAAATGAAAATATTTAATATTTTATTTCCTTGAGCGGAAGTGGAACCCGCAACCAGTCGTGCTTATAGTCATATGCTTGTGCCACTGCGCTACGACTGGCCTCAATTATATAATATTTACATTCTATTTTGCACATGTTAAAAAAATAAATCAATGCACTAATTGACGTTACTAAATCGTAAGACCTAAAAACCAAAAGATGTCAATATAACTATTACCTCAAGTAAAAACTGAACCCACAACTCACGCGTGGGCATTCAGACACATTTTCACTGAAAACGATTATAACCATAGCTGAGTTATTTCTGTATGAGGCAAAATATTTCCTTTATTTATTGTGTCTATATTATATGTTAATAGTGATGTCTTATTATATAGTGATGTGTAATTGTAACGTAAATTAAAACAATTTTATTCTTCATTTGACAGTGCTAATAATAACACACATTTAAAAGTAATAATAAACAAAGTATATTATTATTGGAAATTTATTTATAAACGCAGATTAAACCGTCGATATACCACTTTGACCTTACAGTCGTAATCACCTACGCAATAAGGTTTCGTATCGCTTATATCATCTAAGACTTGTATGGCTACAACATGGGAATTGGATTTGAACCCACGTCATCTGGAAATGTCATTATATCACGCACATGTACACGTTGCCCGATAGGTTTACTTTAAAAAAAATCAAAATTAAATCAGCTTCACGCTGTGTCCCTTATACAGCATGGTGGGCAGAGGGAACCTAGTGTTAAGACGCTCCGTTCCCCACTTCCCGCCTAATTTTTCGTCGAGCCGCATTTTTGCCTCGGTGCCAAGGCAGGGAAGTGATACATATTAAGAAACAATAATTCATTCTCTCGAGTGGGGATAGAATCCACAACCGTCGCGTTACAATCACACCCCTGTACCCCTGCGCCACGACGATCTCAAGATTTAGTTTGAAAAATAACACATTGATTTGGGACGTTTAAAATAATCCCTACCGGTGGAACGAGCGAGGTCCTCTGCTATAAGCTGCAGTTATTAAGAATGATGAGTGCGCATTTTTTTCGCACGCTAATTCATTTATAACCAATTTTAATTATAACTTTTTCGTTAACACTGAAAAAGTTTAAATTTTCTCCTTAGCTTCATGCTGTATCTCGCACATTTGTAGGAGAGCAGACAGAGGTAACTTGAAAACCTAGTGTTATAACATTCCGTTCCCTTTAAGACACTTCCATCCCTCCTTTGTCGATTCGATTTCGAATTTGTCGAATTAAAAATATTTATTCACTCAAGTGGGAATCGGACTCACAACCTTGTTCACTCTTTTTGTCAATGACTCCTAGCGATTATTTCTAACACATATTTTGTCTTAAGTTCTGTCTGTAATTTATATCGAATTTATTAATCTGTAAATGTAACAATATTTACAAATATTGCTATTACATAAGTTATATTATTTACCCGAACCATTGCTACGTGTTCTACAAACATTTATTTTATCTTTGTCTATTATAAATATAAACAGTTTACGTTACACTTGCCCGTTTGTTTCACTAGATTCTAAATCCCGTATTATAAATCTCGCAAGTCTGAGATCGATCTTGAGATACATAGTTATAGCTTGAGATATATTGTATATATATATAGTCTTCATTCACGCATATGTAATTTATAAATATAAACGACATCTCAATATCGATCTCACATTTGAGAGCAGACTTCTAAACACGGGCCTAAGATCCGTAGACAACGACGCGCTATGTGTAAATAAAGAAAATAACCCGCGTCATAATATAATTGAGAATAAAACTGTGACCTCAATGTGTGGTAGTGGGGCAGGGGTCAGATTATATCGATCCCCATTCGCGTCGTGTGACATAATTCTTTGTAACTTTATAAGATGTCATTATCATCTCATGTGAGGCTTATTTGATACAAGTTTGTGATTTTTTTTCTAGGTCAGTTAATGATATTCACAGATAAAAAAAATATCGAGATTCATTATGATTTGGGTAATTTTTTGTATGAGCTATGCATGGTAGTACATTATTTTGTAATTTTTAATTGTTGAATCCCATTAATATTATAATGGTACGGGAGCCGAAGCGGGAACTTCAGTAGTAAGTACTTCCACCCAATATGTATAAATATGATATGGCCAGATAAAGAATCTAGGATATATAGGATAGGATAGATAAAGGATGTCTAGGATAAAGGATCAGATTAGTAAAAAAAAATTGATATTAGGTTATATATATTCCACTAATCTGACTATTTAAGAGTGCCGTAAAGAAGGGGGAGGACTATAAAGTTTAAAAAAAAACATTATCTCGCTTAACGCTTAACGTTTATAATTAACATATTTAATTAAGATATTTAATGCGTTTCCAACTTAAACTATAAATATTATTTATCCATTAAGACGCGATGACTTTTATTGCACTACTATGTCTGCAACACGTAACTATTTTATTTAATTAGTCTAAATATTTTATTTGACTTTTCGCTGTATCCCGCACGCAGCAGAACCTGGGAACTTAGTTCTATATATGTCATATTATAATTACGTTATTATAATTTAAAACCATACAAAATATTAAAAATCTATCTTAACATTATTCTAAAAGAGTAGTAAATAACTCAAGTCAATATCATTAAAGGAATTAATATCAAAACGTGTTTTCCTTGCCAATTTCATAAAACAAGATCTAAAAAAAGAAATGTTGGTTTCAATAAGAAGCTTGATGTTGAGAGCGTTATAAATAAATATATACATATTATATATTTCTATTTTTTATATGAATATCGAAATATGAATACATTAATCCTTAGGATTTGTAAAGAGTATGATATGTTTTTAATTTACAAAGAATAAAATAATACTTTTAGATGTAAAAAGTGACTTTAAAGTGAATTGAAATGGAATATTTGATTAGCACGTGTTTGAGTTTGAATATTGTCCAAGTGGTGGTTCAAGACGGCTCTTTTAAATGCTGCATGGATAAAAATGTTCATCTTGTTTTTTTATAGGAGAATTTGAATTTAGTTATTGTTGCTAAGAAAATGTAAATTTACTTATTTAGAAAACGTATAAAAATTTGAACGTAGCGGGACTCGAACCCGCTACGTTCAAATTTTTCGTTCGTTTTCTAAATAAGTATTTTTCTTTCCTAAATGTGGAATAACACTAAAAAAATATTTAATAAATAGCATTCTCTCTTGCCAGACGATAATTCTCAGTATTTATCTTTGGGTAGCGGAAATTTGTAAAAATGTTTGAAAAATGTAAATTTGTTTATTGTTTCTAAAAAATGTGAAAAAAATAAGAAAAGAAAATGTTACCCTATAATCCTGTAATAATGATAAAAGATCATACGTAAGTCTGTAAACAATTTTCCCAACTACTACTAAATTTTATTTATTTGAGGCCGGTCGTGGCGCAGCGGCACGAGGTGTGACTGCAAAACCGACTGGTTGTGGGTTCGATCCCAACTCGAAGAGATGAAATATTTACTTAAAAATTTATATTTCCATTTCTTCGCTCTGGTGTCGAGGTTAAGCGCGGCGTTGAGTTCTGCCACTCAACACGCAATGCCTCCAGAATTCGACAGAAAGTGGGGAACGGAGTGTCTTAACACTAGGTTCCCTCTGCCTACCCTGCTGTGTGCGGGATACAGCGTGAAATTTTTTACTATATTTTATGTACTATGTATATGTATTTAAAAATATATTTAATATACTTATATAGAGAAAGTATACATATTTATACTATGAATTTATATTTGAATCTGCACCTCTTGAAAACTATTCTTAAACCTATTTAATATATTACTTTACTCGTATTATACATACGACTAAAATAATATATTTAGTTAAGTAATCCTGTAGAATTCCGTCTTACAAGTTACAGTTCAGGACTTAGCTGGATTAAAACCCACGCCCTTTCCGGAAGACGTCTAATCGATCTAATTATAATAAATATGCTATAGATTGTCATATTGTTGATGATAAAATTATTGTTGTTGAACGAATATTTAAGACAACAATAAAAGTTGTAAAAACTAACTTTGTTTATCAAATTTTTAATCTTTTTTTAGTGTTTTGTATCTATATACAAAGACTATTCTTAAACAATATATTAATTTACATTATCATCCCGCACATATGTACCTGGATAGGCAGAGGGAATCTAGTGTTAACACACTTCGTTCTGTATTTTCCGCTGAATTTTAGAAGCATTTCGTGTTGAGTGACGGGACTCACCGCGGCGGTTTTCCTCCACACCAGAGCGAAGAAATTAAAATATGAAATATTTAATTTATTCGAGTGGGATTCGAATCCAGAATGTGTCGCTTTTACAGTCACACTTTATGCCTGACTGACCTCAGGATTACATGCTATAACAATAAGAACTATAGCGTCTTTGCAATAAATCAAACCAATATAATATCAATGTTTCCTTCAAGATAACATTGTAATAAGAAGGCATATCGATGGTACCTATAGGTTACCTTTGTTCCATTTAATTTGTCCACCGATAAGATAGCGGACCATCGAGATTCGATAACGTGGATCTTTACGAGGAACGTTATCTCAAATCGTCAGACGCGTCACGTCATACATGTCAACCAATCGAAGGCTGAATAGTGAATATTTAAATAATTATTTATAATGCATATTACTTATTTGAAACTACTAAAATTTTATTTTTATCAGCTGCACCTTACATTAATTTCATTTAAACATTAATTGACGTTTCTGTGTATGGTGGCGAAAATGTATTTATAATATAATTTAAGACTCACACAGCAGGGCAGTTAGTAAGAACCTAGTGTTAAGATACTCCGTTCGCCATTTTCCGCCATTGAACTGCCATTTAAAAAGTTAAAATACTGCTTTACATTTATCATATAAATGTCATAAATTAATTTGATTATCCTTTTTGACATATTTTCAATACTCTGAATCCATTTTTTTTCGTTTATTATGTATATAGAGCCATCTCTAAATACATAATAAACGAAAAAAATGGAGTTTAGAAATGGCTCTATTTACATAATAAACGAAAAAAATGGAGCCAGCTATGGCGCATGGGTTTAAGAATGCGACTGTAAATACGACAGGCGGGGGGTTCGATTCCCATAGGATAAAATAAAGTATTTAATATTTTGATTTCCTCGCTCTGGTAAAAAGGCAAACCGCGGCGTGGAGTTCCGCCACTCAACACTATGCCTCCAGAAAACCTCCAGAACGCGGCGAAAAGAGAGAACGGAGTGTCTTAATACTACATTTACAGGTTCCCTCTGCCTACCCATTTACGAGTGGGATATAGCGCGGATCGAATAAAAATAACGTATAGGATGTAATAAAATGCATTTCTAGATGAATAAGGCACCATTAAAAATTAAATAAATTTTATTCTTACTTAATCTAAATAGAATAATAATATGTCAGTAAATTTTAATGGCGGCCATCTGTTCATTTGATTATCTTCATATATTTCATGCCAATGCCGAAATCGTTCATAAACACTTTACAAATGATAATGAAGCGTAAGTTTCTTTAAATATCGATGTTTGCTTGCGTCATTCTCTTTTTTTTTCAGCTTCACGCTTTACTCCTCTTGTAGCAGGGTAGGCAGAGGGAGCCTAGTGTTAAGACACTCCATTCTTCACTTTCTGTCAAATTTTCGAGACATTAAGTGTTGCGTGTCGGAACTCAACACCGCGCTTTGTCTCGACACCAGAGCGCTTAAATATTTCATCTCCTCGAGTGGGAATCGAACTCACAACTTGCACCACGACTGACCTCTTCGTAATTGTAAATAGTTATGTAAATGTTCTTTAATACGAATTTATAATTTTAACCTCAGTTGTTTTGTTTTGCAGGTAAAAATCTATACAACAATGAACACGTAGCGATAAAGATGGAGCCTATGAAGTCCAAGGCTCCACAATTACATCTAGAATATCGATTTTACAAACTATTAGGAACGCACGGTGAGTCTTGACTTGTAATCGATATCAAACGTTGATGTCTCGATTTAAAAATATTATATGATTTATATTAGTTTTTGAAAAGATAGTAAATTTTTGTTGTATTTTTAAACTGAGACTTTAACATAGCTTAGAACATTTTAGCAAAATCTTTTTTTGCAAGAATAAATATTTACCAACAATAAGATATGGAAATTACCTCTATATATATATTTTTCTTTTCACAAAAGAAATCACAGATTCTAATAAAGAAAGATCTCAATTGTTCACAGTAGTTGTAAATACTGTATGTACACAACGCTCGTCATTGTTTACACGATACGTACAGTTTGTGTACGTTCCCAGAAACATTTCATAAGAGTGTAATATTTTCGCTACTCTACTGAACAGAACATTTAGAGTACCAGGTGCAACTTTTTTTTTTTAATGAAAATGGTTGAAAAATAAACATAAAATTATCACTGATTTAGTGAAGACTTAAAAAAATTAAAACTATGACGTTTGAGACAGTTTTAGATTTAGTCGAGCTTATCTTATCTGAGAAAGATAATTGTTTATTATAGTTGTGAGCTAACATTGTCTAATAAACGACAGCAAATGCTATTATTTACTTTATCGTGAAATTAATTGTGAAAGTTAAATAATTTATTCTAAGTTTATTGTGTTTTAAAAATATTTCTAGTTGTAGACTTGTAGAGTCTCATCTGTACCTAAGTATCTTTTGTTATAAAGTAATTAATGGTGTATCATTATATTAATAGTTAATGGAGATTGTTTTCTAAAAAGAATAGATGATTCATGATCATGTATTTTTATGTTAGATAAGATTGTTCTAATGCCTAATATAAATATAAATAAATCAGCTTCACGCTGTATCCCACACACTGCAGAGTAGGCAGAGGGAACCTAGTGTTAAGACACTCCGTTCTCCACTTTCTGCCGAAAAATAAATAATAAATAAATATAAAAAAAAATAATAATTAATATTGCTCAGAGGGCATACCAAAAGTATACTACTTGGGTACTTGTGGCGGTCGCTACAACGCCATGGTCATGGAGTTGCTAGGACCCTCTTTAGAGGACCTTTTCGTACATTGCGGGAGGAGGTTCAGACTCAAGACGGTCCTTACGATCGCTTTGCAATTAGTAAGTTGACGAATACAATACAAACGCTGTACATATTAAACTATAGCGATAGCGAATCAGCTGGTCATCATTTTGTGTTTCGTTTTTTTTATGAAAAAAATTAAATTCATACATAATATGTAATTAAAATTATTTTCATAAATAATTCAACAGTTCTTTTCGGTGAATGATATAATTGTAATTAATTAAGAAAATTGAAATACAAAATGAGATGTCACATGGGTGCGCTATACCTGATTCACGCGACTAAACCTCGAACACAACACCGCAACCGATATCGAATACGTGGTTGCCCCCATCGCGGGGACGTACTTTGGTCATGTCATGTCGTTGTTTAGCCGCCACAAGCGCTTTATTTTTCTTATTGTTTTTTTACACATTGCTCTCGCGATTCAATATCGGCTTCTGTGTTGTGTGATAAGCGGTTCGAGAGAGCAATGTTGACTAAAGTAAGTAATAAAATCTAAAATATCTATCTCTTCCTGTCTCCCCCTACCTGTTTCCCATGGACCCCATAGCTCCCTCGACGGCGGAAGGCATACCCGAAGTGTACTACTTCGGCCCGTGCGGTAAATACAATGCCTTGGTCATGGAATTGCTCGGTCCGTCGCTAGAGGACTTGTTCGATTTGTGCGGCCGTCGTTTTTCCTTAAAGACTGTGTTGATGATCGCTATGCAGCTGGTAAGTTTTTTTACTAATATTAATAGTTTGTACATTTCCCTTTTGAAAGTTTAAGGGCCAGTTTCACCACTGGCTGATAAAGTCCCGGACAGACTTATCTGCCAGATAAGCTATAACTTTTGGTTTCACAGGTCTCGAATAGCAATATCTAGTAGCTACACATTTTATTGACACATTTCAATTCATTAGCATTTCTTTTTTACATACTTATTTTTAATTTAAAAATGTAACATCGTATATTGAACTATTTCCTAATATTAATTATTCAAGAGAATTTTTTTCTTGAAAATATAAAAAATATGTGTTATTTTGTATTTTCATCCTCTGTCTGTAAGATAGCATTAATTATTAGATTACAATTTGAAACTTTATTCGTAACTGGTGAAACTGACCCTAAAATATATATATATATATATATATATATATATATATATATATATATATATATATGTTTTAGTATAATTTTATGGAAACTTTTAATAGGGGATTTTAACATTTTCTGTATAGTATGGTACTTTTTGACCTAGTTGTGAAAGATTGTACAGTAATATAGATTTACTGTATTGAAGTTGTTTTGGCACGTATACATACATAGTACCTGCATTAAGAATGGTCTCGATACTTTAGTTGGAATAGATAAATTAACATCAATTCGAGCATATCCTTGAATAGCTCGTCTTACTTAGTGTTTGATCTGTAAAATACTTAAAACACTTCAGTAATTGTGTTTAAATCAAGAGGATTAAAAACATTTTTTTTTCTTATTTACAAAACTTATATCAGCTAGAGGCATTGTGTGTTGAGTGGCGGAACTCTCCGCTGCCTTTTGTCTCGACACCAGAGAGAAGAAATGGAAATATACATTTAAATAAATATTTCATTTACCCGAATGGCGATCGAACCCACAACCAGTCGCGTTTATAGTCACACTTTGCGCCGCTGCGCCACGACTGGCCTGAAGATACTTATAAACGAAACTTACAAATTGTTAATAACTATGAAACGTAATCTAGAACAATTCGTCCTGAATCACCGCAACTAAGACGCGACTAACGAGTGTACGTCCTTTACAGTTACATCGCATCGAGTATGTCCACACGAGACATCTAATATATCGGGACGTGAAACCCGAGAATTTTTTAATAGGTAGAGCTACGAGTAAAAGAGAAAAAATCATACACATCATTGGTGAGTTTTTGATTTTGATATTTTTATTTTAGCGCCACGCTGTATCCAGGTTACAGTAAGGTAGGCAGAGGAAATCTAGTGTTAAGACACTCCGTTCCCCATTTACCGACGAATTCTGGAGTCATTGCGTTTTGAGTGGCGGAACTCAAGCGTAAAAATAAATCTAAATAAATATTTCATTTTCTCGAATGGAGACTCAATCCACAACCAGTATCGTTTACAGTCACACACTTGTGCCCCTGCTCTACGTCTGACCACAAGTGAACACCGGTTTAAAAATACTGAATGATGACTCATCTCCAATTATTTAAAGTCGGTAATCATAAATACAATTGATAGTGACGTACGGTTTATAGTAGATTATTTTTTAATTCAGTGCATCATTTAGTCATATATTTAAGTTAAGGTATAATAAAGTATCTTAAATCATATAAATCTAGTAATGTAAAGAAACCTTTGGACTGTCACAGTGTAAACGTCATGGCGATCGTGACGTTTGCTATATTTTATGTATATTGTATCAAAAAAATATAGCAGCCATTTAATATGTAAGTGTGCCGCCGCAAAAAGTGAGCCCATACTTGAATCAACTAGTTCAAAGAAACGCGTTGAATGATTAAATTCCATATGAAGTTGAAATTATAATTACATTATTGCAAAATTATTATAGACTAACAACTATGTATGTACCAACAGACAAACGTGTAATACATGGTTTATGTACTGGTGAATGTGGTTTTTTTTTTACATTTTTAAAGTGTTATTCCACACTTAGGAAAGAAAAATACTTATTTAGAAAATGTATTATATAATAATTTGAACATAGCGGGAATCGACCGGAACTTGCTAACAACATAAATAAGTTGTAAGAAGCGTATAAAAATTTCGACATAGCTTGATGAGAACGTATGGCTTAGGGGTTAGAGCTCCTGGTTTCCAGGAGGCGCGGGTTCGAGTCCCGCTACATTCACTTTTATACGTTTTTTAAATAAGTATGGTTATTATTAATTAATTTTAAATCACTCTACATACGAAAAAACGAAATCGAAACGAAATCTCATTTTTATTTGTAAAACGAATGAAAAATAGTA
Organism: Heliconius hermathena; assembly: GCA_013403705.1. Taxonomy (NCBI): domain Eukaryota; kingdom Metazoa; phylum Arthropoda; class Insecta; order Lepidoptera; family Nymphalidae; genus Heliconius; species Heliconius hermathena. The sequence continues at coordinate 168,002 of JAAIXJ010001771.1, forward strand.
ATAACCATTACTTTTAATGTTATTAAAATTGTAACTATTTAATGTAGCGCTTATACTATATTTTTGATGTTTGCGACTAATAATATTAGTTGTAGGCTTAAATCCCATAGAGTGAATTTAAAATATCATGTTAGATTTCACCTTTATACATATAATGGCTATTAATTATTAAAATGAATAGAAAAGTAACTTTTAGATCCTGTCTAAATCCTTTTAGATACTATTAATAAATAAAATATATATATATATTCAATAAATTATTTTTTAGTCTATAATGTAGTCTTAATTTGATATATTCTACAAATCAGTTTCAATAATTATATAATTATATAAAATGGAGGTCAATTCGAGTAAGATAAACATATCGCCTTGAAAAGGCCCAGTTTTCGCGAATCGATAGCCACTTGGCCTTCGTAATCCCATTATGCACTGCAGACAATGTGAACAGCGACCGTTACCCTACGTCAGCTGGCTGTCGGTGCTGTTTTTTTTTTAATAATATACAAATTATACTTAAAAATGATGTCATAACTAACTAAACTTGTTTTTTTTCTCGTTATTTTTTTTTTAATTTTTCCATATCTGATTTACATATTTATAGGTACCCTACCTATATTTAAGCTAGCAGGCTATTTTTTTAGCTCCTGCTCTGTTTATTTATCTATATTAATTTAACGAATGATCGTTAACGTATAAATTATGTAAACCCTTTTTTTATAATATATTATCTTTATTATTATTGCCTAAAGATGCTAAAGATATTAATAATAATGGCACCAAAAAAGGCCTTTATAATTAACTAAATATTAACTAAATGAAAGGCAAATTTCGTCACAATCATATGTGATAATTGATAACGCGATATTACAGTGGAGTTTACAATATGTGTCGTTGGGTAACGTGGTACATTATATACGAGTGAGGTAACACTATATGTACGATAGAGAGGTCTGCGGTTGAAATACAGTATTGGGTAGCTCTAAGCCTAAGGCTTTACTCGCATTATATTGTGTTTCTGCTAATGAGCCTGTAAGCGTTTCTACGTTTTACAGATTTAGTTTTGTTTCATTTTTTTTTTCTAAAGATTCACGCTGTATATAATTGTTGTTTTAAAGTAAATTTGTTAAATTTTGGTCAGTTGTGGCGCAGGGGCACAAGCAAGCAAGTGTCTGAACACGCCAGGTGGTGGGTCCGACTCTCACACGAGGAAATGAAATATTTAATATTTACATTTCTTCGCTCTGGCAACGACCACGACTCTGAAAAAGCGGCGTTGAGTTCCTTCACTCTACAGTGGTTCAAAAATTCGGCGAAAAGTGGAAAAATTTTTGAATGGGGTACGAAGTATCTTAACACCAGGTTTCCATGTTACCTCTGGTACCCCGTGCCATGTGCGGGATACAGCGTGAACCTAAAAAAGGCACATTATTTTACTTTACACTTTACAAAACTGTACAATCGTAATAATAAACTTACAACAAATACAAGTAGAACGGTCGAAACATCACCCATTACGGTCGATAGATAAAGACTGATTCATACCTTTCCAACAATAGCTGTTTCTAAGTATTCTTCAAGTTCCCTTGTTTGACCGCTTTTCGACGCGATCGCATTCTCTCGGGCTGTCTACACTACAGATATCATTTAAATGTTTCACGCTATTTCCCGCATATAGCAGGATAACTTAGTACCTACTTACTCAATTGTAAAATTTACGTACCAATTCGAGACATAGCGTATTTAATGGCGGAACTCAACGTCGCACTATGCCTTGCTAAATCAAGGCAATAAAAATAATTTGTTTTCCAATGTTTTCTTAATAAAAAATTGTTTTAAATAAATATAATAGTTCAAAAAGTGTAGTGGAAATTAAAATTATCTTTATTTTGTCGGATAGATATTAGGCTTTTTTGCTGTTTTTATAATAAATTATCTATAGATAGATAAAATTAAAATTTTTGTTGGGTGAGACATCCAATATGTTAATAAACCTACTAGGTTGACTGGCTGTATCAAGTTATATCAATATGAATAATATATTAAATTATTAATCGAAATTCGAATTATACTTAATATTATATAAGATAATATTTTTGGTGTGAATTTTAGATACAGAAAAAAACAATCTATCTTAATATTAATTTAAAAGAACAGTTTTTTACACGTAACAATGAGTCTAAAGAAAAAAATCAATGAATTCGTGTATTTATTTATTGAAATTATGTTTTTTTTTATTTATGCATTTACGTGATTATATATATGGCCTGTTGTGGCGCAGGGGCACAAAGTGTAACTGTAAGCGCAACTGGTTGTGGGTTCGATCCTTTCTCGAGGAGATGAAATATTTATTTAAATTTATATTTCATTTTTTTCGCTCTGGTGTCGAGGCAAAGCGCGGCGTTGAATTCTGCCACTCAACACGCAATGCCCCCATAATTCGGCGGAAACTGTGGAACGAAGTGCCGTAACACTAGGTTCTCTCTGCCTATCCTGCTGTGTACGAGATACAACGTGAAGCAGATTGATTTATTTATTCTTACTTTTCCACAGATTTCGGTTTGGCCAAAGAATATATAGACTTAGAGACAAACAAACATATCCCGTACCGGGAGCACAAGTCACTCACGGGGACTGCGAGATACATGTCAATAAATACACATTTAGGAAAAGGTAAGTATAATGTACAAGCTAGTGTTGTGCTTATTATATTTATTAAATATTTTGTTTTTTATTTTAACTTTTATGTGAGTAGTAGTAGTGAGTGTTGGTGGAAAGAACATAGTATTATAACGCCATGTTTCTGATTCTATATGCAATATGTTATTTCAATTTATTATTAATGCTTTAATAATGACAGTAAAATAATAAGTAGATATTGTTTTAAATTTTCCATTTAAAGAATGCAAATGAAGAGCTGTATCGTTATTCTATATGAGATTTAAAAAGATCCCCTGAAAGGCAATTGAACCCACGACCGTTTTATATATACCTAAAAATAATTTCCACCTCGACTTGGTCTAATATTATTGTGGTAAATTATGTAAAAATGACCTCATTTGCTAATCGTTTTAAAATTTATTATTATATTATTTAAAATTTCTAGTATAACAATGTAGTGTTTTTATTTCTATTCTTTTTAACGTTATGTTAATGCGTTGAGATGACGAAACTAATTTCTAAGCATAATTTTTTTAGTCAAAATTAATTACTGTAACGGTTTTATTATTTTTTTGTAGCTCATTATTTCAATGACTCACGTAATATTTTTGCTTAATTGCAATTTTATATGATATTTAGTTTTATAAGAATTATATTTTTTTCCCCTCGTGATTCATAGATTTATTTAAAAATGTTTGAAGATAAAACATATTTAAATTTGGGTCTACTTCCTAAAACCTTAATTAAGTCGAAATTTAAACAGTTTATTCGATTTTCATATTGAGAACGTTATGAATTATTAATTATGAAGATATTTGTGATTGTCAAAATCCTGACGTTTCAACAGTTGAAGTACCCGTGACCTAGAACTATTGCAAAGTGTTAGAAATGTATAATACTAAAATATACATTGAAATATACAATTAATACGGTTGAAAAGTTTTGTTTTGCAAAAATTCTTATTAAAATATTTTATTCCAGAACAATCTAGACGCGACGACCTGGAAGCTCTGGGGCATATGTTTATGTATTTTTTACGTGGTTCCTTACCCTGGCAGGGTTTAAAAGCTGATACACTTAAAGAACGATACCAAAAAATTGGAGATACCAAACGAGCTACTCCTATAGAGGTAATTGTATTGGGTATGTGGGTACGGTCGACGAGTCGTGGCCGCTTTGAAGCTGAGGATTGTGGCACATTCAATTTTAGGATTTTTTTCATGGTTTTGTCTATCCACTACCCGACTGTACAATGCGCAAACGGTCAGAAAAATTAACGTCAGGACGACCAAAACTCGTCTACCGTACTGTAATTTAAGAAAATCTGTAATAAATAATCCTTTTATCAATAATTAGATTAATATATTATTATCTAATTAAAGTATTTTTTTACAGTTTCACACTATTCTGCATATAGGATAGGCAGAGGGAACCTTGTTTTAATTCTGTTCCCCATTTTCCGCTGAATTTTTGGAGCATTGTTTGTTGAGTGGAGAAACTCAACCGCGCTTTGCTTTTGTACCAGAAGAAATTAAAATAGTAATGAATAATAATTCATTCCCCCGAATGGGAAGCAAACCCACAATGGTCACGTTTATGATCATTATGCCTAACACAGCGAATAGTTTTCTATAAATAATATTATAATAGTAAAATATCCATTGATACTTGTTTATTAAATTTGGTGTATTACGTACGATGTGTTGTGAATATTGATAGCTATTTAAGGAAATGGTATCTTGCCTATAGTTAGGTACTTATTAAAAAAATCTCGCCTTTAAAGCGAAAAAAGAAATTGTGTAATGAAAGATGTTTGTAATTGTGTAATGCTATATGTATTTAAAAACGAAATGTTTTGCTTAGAAGAGTGTGGTGTAAGGTAAGTGGCATGATCGCAGGTGCTGTGCGAGGGCCACCCCGAGGAGCTGGCCACGTACCTGCGCTACGTGCGGCGCCTGGACTTCTTCGAGACGCCCGACTACGACCAGCTGCGGCGCATGTTCCGCGACCTGTTCGAGCGCCGCGGCTACGTCGACGACGGCGACTTCGACTGGACCGGCAAGACCATGGTACGCTGCCTACTACCTACTTGCTTGCTTCAATGTTGCCTCTATGCCTCTAACATTTCATGTTCTGTCCTATTTCTTACTAAACATTTTTAATGTCCTCAAAAATTATAAATAAAAGAACCTTACTATGCATAAAATGTAGAAATTCGTGTAGAATCTTGATACATAATGCCTCCAGAATTCGGCTGAAAGTGACGCTTGTGCTAAGAGTGAACGAAAATATCTTGATGAGAATGGAGTGCCCCGACACTGGATTCTCAGTTTCCTTCTGACTACCCCGCTATATACAGGAACCTACTATATGAAGCTAAAAAAATTAAGTTTGATCTATGTCATTTCATGACGTCATTTAACTATGATTTTTCCACCACATAATAGGTGATGAGTTAACACGGTTGAAGATTAACTTAGAAGATCTGAAGATCACTTAAAAATAGACCTAGAAACATTATTCAAATAATCTAACGAATAAAAAATATGTTTATATGTTTGTATGTAAAATTATAATTAAATAGTGTTACATTTGTTATAAAGAAGACATTTTTTTTATTTAATGAAATAATAAAACAAAGACGATTCAACTATCTGTAGACTTATAAAGCATTTATAGTTTAAAAATACAATATTGAAATGGAAAAGATTATTGTAAATATTATTTATATAATTTTTTTTGTTATAAATAATTCGATTATTAAAAATACAATATTGAATTATGTTTGGATAAAAATCATAGCTTTGTTCCTACATTCATTGGAGAGATCATCTCTGTTTACATCAATGCCTTATTCAAATATTCGAGTGCTTACATTAACTGCTTAAATTAAAGCTTTTTTAAACCTTTTAAACGCTAGTTTAACCTTTTTTTTTAAAACATTTAACACAAATTTAATTTGTATCACAATGCTTTTGGTTATATTCTTAATTGCTAGATGTTGTAACTTATTATTGTTGTTATTAATAAAGCTATTTCGTGAATTTCTGTTTTTTGTGTAGTTTTTTTTTATTGATTTAATTTTTTTTATGTTAAAATTCATAAATTTTGGTGTTTTTTTTTCTCAAATAAAATTTTGACATTAGAACATTAGTTCAGCACGTTTTTTAAACGATTTTTGCTTACAAAAAAAATATTTTTTATACATGCATGTTATATATATGTTGCACGCATACAGCCCGCAAATATGCATGTGATGCGAATATTGCGTAACGCGCCGCCATCCAATATCGTTAGAAATAAATCCGATAAGGTTAGTACTATATATTTATGTAAATAGTGAATGTGTATGTATGTACGTATGTGTACTTACGTCACTAAAACCATTAGTTTGATATTCAATTAGCTTTAGCTAAATCTTTTTGTGTAAATAGTTGATGTATTAATTGGGCTTCTTTCGCAAATCAGTTGAGAATGTTCTAGATTTTTATTATTTTTTTTTATTGTTACTTTATTGTGATTCATTATTTATCACCGTAAAAAACTTAAGAAATAAAATATTCATTTAGATTATAATAATGCTAGGTCTGTTACTACATATGTATATGATATTCAAAATCATTTTCTATCTGGATTTCTGTGCTATTATAATATTCAAAGTACTGAAATTTCTTAAATCAGTTTTTAATTTCATAGTAGATTTCATCATTTCTATGTAAATACATAGAAAATCATAAAAAGAAACATCTTCAATGATTGTGTTGTTTAATTGTTATCATCGTTTCCAGTAGTATATTTATTTTAAAACATATATTTTTATATGTATATGTTATTATCATTAATTGTATAAATCTTTCTAATTCCAGTCTACACCCGTGGGCTCTATACAAACTGGTCACGAGATTGTCGTGTCACCCAACCGTGACAGACATCAGCCCTTCCACAAGGTAAATATTTGATAATTTTTGAATAACATACTTTTAATACCTTTGAAAATATAGTATAAATAAATATATTTAAGGTTGGAAACTTTAGAATCGTCGACTTATGAATTTATGATTATTAAAAAATATCTTGTCTTTTTTTTATTTATTCTCTGCATTCTTTATTAGGTATACTATGTAGATTAAAAATATATAAAAGTGGGACCGTTGCGCTGCAGTAAACGCGTCTGTTATTGATTTCTATTCTCACTCAAGGAAATATATATTTTCATTGTCTCGCTCTGGTATCAAGACATACGGCGGCATTGAGTTCCTCAACATAACACGCAATGTCTTGAAAATTGGAAGGCGCTTAGGAAACTGTGTCTTAATACTAGGTTTCCTCTACCCTAGAAGGGTATGCGGGATACAGCGATAATCCTAATAAAAATAAATTATTTCAACTTTAACGTTTCACTCGACAGTATTAAAGCATAAGTAGAAATCAATGTAGATTTATTTTTGACATTTAGAAAGCCAAGGCTTCTGTCCTTTAATTGGATTAAGGTCTTTGTATATGTATAATGCTATAGAAGGTGAAGGTTATTAGTTACAACAGATGTGAAGCAACATATTAGAATATTTTTTTCTAGCTTCGCGCTGTATTCTGTATATGGCAGAGTAAGCAGAAAGAACTTAATGTTGAGATATTGCGCTCTAAGCACCACTCAATATTCGAGACATTGAAAGAGAGCACACAATCTGTCGCGTTTACAGCCAGACATTTTGCTGCATCATGGCGGCTTATAATATTATTTTTGAGATAGAATAAACATTCACTTCCGGTTTTTATTGAATAATTAAATAACAATATAAGGTAGTAATATAATTTATAACTGCCACTAATATAGCACGCGTAGTACCAAAATCACGTTTAATCACATTTAATTATTTTTATTAAATTGTTATAAAAATGGCTTTGGTATGATTTTTTCTTTTTGCAAATATTTTCTTTTGAATATGGCCAGTGTTTTCACTAGTTTCTATTATTTTGGGGAATGGCGCTTGTTTTTTTATTTCTTTTTCCTTAAAAAAAAAAAAAGATTTTATACGTTTTACTTTGAACATTTTATCTATATATTATGTCATCGCCGTGCATTGTGATTCTTAATTCCGAATTTAATACTGTCGTATTTGGCAGTAATAAGTAATACAATAACATGTATATGAAATAACACTAGTATATGAAATAAAACAAAAGTAAATGTTATATTATATTTTCAATACATTTTCTAATGGTAAAAAATGTACATAGCGAAGGAACAAAAAATCTATTTAGCAGGTTTACTCTAAGCTACTTTAAGATATGGCACTTGCATTTAAATAGACAAACATTCCTATTATAAACTCAAGCAAATTGTACAGGATCTTTTTTTTAAATTTTGCTTTCTATATTAAATTTATTAAAAAAAATATATATATCTAATGCACGGCGGCGATATATATCTATAAAAATATTAAGAAACAAAGAGACTATTGAAAAAAATGGCTGACTCATATAATTTGTTTGTCGGTGCAGGATGATTTGTGTGATTATATGATTGGTTTGGTTGAGGACGATGAGGCGGCGCTTATATCCGGAGAGGTTTGACACACAACACTGTTGGCAAAGTGGCCTAACTGTATTAAATCAATTTTAAAATTAAAATTTACTTACTGATTATTAATATTACATATACAGTGAAACCTGGTTAAGTGGGTCCTAGATAAATGAGAAATAACTATTATTAAGGATTCCAATGAGGTCTGCACCTTGTCGTTGAATTACCTCTAATAATGGGACTTTTTGGACTGATTTAAATGAGATTTTTTCTGTGTTTAAATTTAATCCTCTGTGAAAGTGAGACCATCGTATCGTCATAGATTTTGATACGTTTGTTAACAAATAAATTTATATGTAAGCTTGGGTGGGAGTCTCTAAATAATACAACTATCAATTTTAAACTTGTCTTATTGGAAGAGTGGATGAATGAAAACCTATTAAAATTGTACAAATCTTAGGTTAATTAGGCTTCACTGTATTTTGTATCATAACTTTAAATCAAATTTTGTAATTTTACCAATAAAGAAAATATTAGTTATACCACTTAGCACAGACAGCTTTTTAATATATGTTGTTTGACGTTTGATCCAATAGTTTGCTTTCCCAAGCTCAAATCTCTCCATATTCACATGTCAATAGCATTTCGATACATAATACGAGAGAGAGTATGTTACAAGTATTAGATATCAGTAATACTTATTTCATTTTCATGTATTATTTAGTCACAAAATAGAATTTGTTAACGTATGTTTTATGTTTTTAATATAACATAAAGCAGTTTCATTAATATATATTTACAATTTTTTTATGTATATTTTATATATTTAATATAATATAAAGTAGTTTCATTTATTATTTAATTTCTAACCAGCCAGTAGCTTTCAACGCCAGTTCCGTCTGTTGCTATATAGATGTCCTAAACCAGAGTGTGATTTATGTAAAATAACATTACTCACTTATTGTTTTAACATTATTGCTTTTTATATAACAAAGTTAAAAGTTATTAGTACTGTACATATTTTTCATACATAAGTATTTCATAATACCTATAAAAGAATTATTATGTAGTTCTTTCTTTTAAATTTATTTATATCTTCTTTATTAAATAGTATAAAGCTAAAATTAGTATTAAATTATTAAATTATTCGGCAGAAAGTGGGGAACGGAGTGTCTTAACACTAGGTTCCCTCTGCCTACCCTGCTGTGTGCGGGATACAGCGTGAAGCTAATTTAATTTTTTTTTATAAAGCTAAAAGTCATAGTATTTAAATCTTAGCTTAAGCCAATTTCCAAATCAAGCCATACAAGGTCAATCTTATTTTGATTTATTTTAAGTAAATCGTTACGCATGACTTGAAATTTTATACTTCTATTGGTTTATTTAGATTACTTAACTACCAGTTTTTATAGTATTGAGAGAATTACTATTTATATAAATGTTTGTTTATTATCAAATGTAATAATAGTAAAAAATGTTACATGAATAATAATTATATTAATAAATTAATTTAAAATTATGATTTTAATTACAAATTGACTTGTAGATACAAGAAGTTTCAATCCCGCAGGCCTCGATTTTACCCGTTTTAATACCTTGAAAACAGCTTATGGGCTATCGACCACGCCCGAGAGGCGCGGGTTGGAATTGCGCCACGTTAAAATGTTTATAAATGTTCTAAATATATATTTTATTCTTCATTTCTATATTATTAGATATTGTAAATCAAATTTTCCAGGGCGCCGTTAAAGACACGGGCACAGGTGGTACGGCGAACACGGCGAACTGGCCGCACAGTGGCAAGGCGACCCCCCTCGCCACCGGCCACCTGACGCCGGCCGACCGACATGGATCTGTACAGGTGGGTTGAGAGGGTTGTAGGTTCCATTTTAATTTGTAATGGATTTGTTTTTGATCGGTCGGCATTGTTATATTGTGGAAATTATTCTTCAATTTGTTAATATTGATATGGTTAGTATTAGGTTCGAATTCTCTTGTGTTTTATTTTAAGTCTGTCAAACTATATGAACTGGAAATGACATATTGTATACATTTTTTGTTATTTGGATACTTAAAAGTTACACTTAATTTGATATTTTTTAAAAAAAATTGTCCTCATGAGAGTATTATTTACCACAAATATTTTTTTTAAATTTGTAAAAAATCGGAAATTTAATTACAAATGGGAGATGGAATGAAAAATACTGCTATATTTAACTCTATGATAGAATTTATGCTATATATTATAATATGAATATTGAAATAATACAACAAAAATATATGTGTAGGATATAGATTTGATACTGGGTTCAAATCAATAAATCCGCGCTAGCCAAACTGCCTTCAACTTTTCCACAGTAGTGGAAATGGAGTGGAATTTATTTTATATACAGTACAAGAGCAATTATGAATAGAAATTTAATAAAAAAAACTATTTAAATTTAATTATCGTGCAACATTGTAATAATACACTTAAACATACACCGGGCTATATTCAAAAAGTTATTATAAATAATTGTATAACACGACATACATTTTTGCTACTAGCATGGCGATCTATTAAGTAAACGTTCGATATTATTATGCATGACAGATATCTTTTTTTTTTCGCCCATTATTTGTCTATGATATGTGAATGTACGTACACTGTTGTATTTATTTTTTAGCTGTTGAAGAATAAGCATTTTCGGTATGTGAAATTTCCCGGGTCGGTGTCGACGGTCAGTTTGAACATTTTGCGGCAACGTTTGTGTGTTTGCATGTCGCTTTTTTGATGCTAAAGCATAATATTGACTTTATCTTTTGATTGAGATTGAATATATTTAGAGCATTTGTTGGTTTTTAGAACTCGTGTGTAACAAAATGTGTATGAATCGAGTATAAATTTGTCTTATTTAAAAAAATATCTGATATATTCTTAGTGTGATTTGGCCAACGTTGTGTTTTGATGGACAATCGGGGAGATTGATTATTTTTCCGCTTTGGTAGACAAATTTGTGAGCGGTGTTGTGTTCGCCACTCAACACTGGCTCGGCTCAACAACTGGAGGACGGATTTGTTTGACACTAGATTCTAGAGCACCTAGCCTGGGCAAGGCAACAGGCACGTGAAGATAGAAGAAAATGTAACGATTATAATTTATTCAAAATTTATATTCTATTTCAAATTCAAATAATTAATTTAATTTATTATCTTATATTTCAAATAAGGAAAAGTTATAGTCAATGCTACCAATAATGTGCTATTCGAAACAGTAATGAATCGTACGAGCTTTAAATGTGACACAAACCAAAAAAATCCGTAATAAATTTTTGAAAAAGAAAATTAAATTAAATCAGCTTCACGCTGTATCCCGCGCACGGCAGGGTAGGCAGAGGGGACCTAGTGTTAAGACACTCCGTTCTCCACTTTCTGCCGAATTCTGGAGACATTGCGTATTGAGTGGCAGAACTCAACGCCGCGTTTTGCCTCGACACCAGAGCGAAGAAATGGAAATATAAATTTAAGTAAATATTTCATCTTCTCGAGTGGGGATCGAACCCACAACCAGTCGGTTTTACAGTCACACCTCGTGCCGCTGCGCCACGACTGGCCTCAAAAAGCTTACTTAATATTTAGATATTTTTTAAAATTTTGCGGTTTTAAAGTAAACGCTTAAATAACATTGTCGTTAGTGTGCTATGGATGTCGCTTGGTCAGAGCTAATTTGATGTTCAAGAGAAGCCAATTTCCGAACAATGGTAACGCTTAATAAACCCCTCCAAAAGCCTTGTATTTGTTTTGTATGAGTTGAAACTGAATCTAAATGTTATTTGGATTTTGTTGAATATTGTTAGAATTTGCTTGGTTTTAAAATTAATTTGTCTATGTTAAATGAGAAGTGGATAGGTAACTATTAAATGAATATTTAAATATTTTTTGACCTAGTTGTTATTAAAAATACAACAAATTAAGACTGAGCAATAGCTCTCGCAAAAACACATTAACTATGATAAAAAGGAATGTATAAAGAAAGTTATATTTAATTAAAAAATATTATTACACACACTAACATTCAAAATTTAAAAAACGAGTAAACTATTGTTGTACAGTGTTATTCACACACAGAAAAGGCAAATGTTTATAAATGTATTAAACATAAATAATACGTAGCGGGACTCCAACCCGCGCCTATTAGAAACCGTCCAAGCTTTGTCGATTTAAGCAATACGTTGCTATTTCCTGCAACATAAGTTTTTTTTATACTTCTAAATGTAGTTGAGCATTAATTATTATCCGACATAACTGGACGACATGGATGTGTTTTAATCGATTTTGATTTGATTTCGATTTTGATAATCATCAAAATCGAATTGATCGTTTAGTTGATCAACACTGCGTTAATCCTTCGGTCGGTTGATCAATATTCGGACAATCGACGCTTTTCCTTTCATTTCTTTTAATTTGAATAGTGAGAAAAAACTTACAAATAAACATTTTTTTTTTCATAAACTTAGGTGGTAAGCTCAACGAACGGCGAGCTGGGCGCGGACGACCCCACGGCGGGCCACAGCAACACGCCGATCACGCAGCACCACGAGGTGGACGTGGTCGACGACACCAAGTCAGTGTTTCAACTGTATGCATTGGTTTCTTTTTTTTTATTATTTATATTTTAATTTTAGTCTTTTTTTTTGTAGTCGGTAGCTTTACGTGGTAATTGTTGTTGCTTGATTTTGGGTAAGAATAATTTGATTTTATGTACGTACGTGTATGTGTAAAATGATGAACGTCTCTGTGGGCCGTGCTAAATGTGGGAATACGATGTAAAGCTGATATGATTGTTATTAGTTATTATTTTAAGACCGCCGTGGCATGTGTTTACCATGTAAACGTGACGATTGTGGGTTCGATTCCCACTTATATGAATGAGTAATTTTAATTTCAATTAAATGTAACAAGACAAAACCTGGTGTTCAGTTTTGCCACTTAATACGCAGTATCTCGAAAATTGAAAGGTATATAGAGAACAGAGTTTCAACACTAGCTTAAGTTCTTTCTGCTATATATTATTCCTTATTTTCGGATAGGTGTTAATTGTGTCAGTTGTGTTGGGTAATTTTAGATATGGGATAGTGGAGAAAAGTAAAATGTTAATTTTATAAAACACTAGCAAACCACTCGCGGCTTCGCCTGTTGAAGGTTGTCGTTTTATTATAGCCTAATTATAATTATTATTATACTGTTAAAGAGAAATAGAAACTCATTTTTATATTGCTTTACAAATTTTACCCAAAATGATTACCAAAATGAATTAATCTATAAGTAAGTAAGAATATTAGTAGAATGAGATGTCTTTATAATATGAATAATTGTAATGATTGAAGTAGATGTAGGCTTTGGGTGGTACGCTTTTATTGTTCTAAACTATTAATAATTACTTTTAATTCATATTTATCCTAAACATCTTACTTGGATAGTACCAAATCTATTAATTTGCAGCCAAATTATTTAAAATAATAAAAAGTTTAAAATATTAGTGTTAAGTACATTAAATGTACATTAAGTATTCCGACTTTTTATCTATAAACGCAATTTGGTAAATAATTAAAACTATAACTATTTTAATAAGTATATAACTGAATATCTTAAACCGCAAGCAGACTATAAAAAATCATCATGCAGACAATCCGTCTATTCCAGATGTTGCTGTTTCTTCAAACGCAAAAAGAAGAAGTGTGCGACGCGCGCGTACAAGTGACGCGACGCCTGACCCCAGCCGCGCCCCTAGCACCCCCACACACCCCCCGTCACCCCCAAACACCCCCACACGCCCCCAGACACCCCCCGGACCGTATACTGTTGAACTGTCAGCTCCATGATGCTTACTATATGGATTGTTTAGGGTTGTCAACTTTGATTGTGTTGTGTTTGTGTTCAACGGAAGACACAAGAATTATAGCAAATCGATAACTATTGGTATGAATTCTCGATTTACACCATTTTTATTTTTAAAAATTGTTACACACAAAGCAGAATTAAATATCTTAATTTATACTTTAATATATTGCTTTTGTGCGCTTAATAAAAGAAAATGCAGTGTACATTCTATATAACATCTCTTGATTTTATGACAAACACAGTGAAGCGTCAATATTCATAATTTTATTTGGTTTGCCTTGTTTTCAATACTATGCTGTATAACATCACCGTAACTCTCAATTACTAAAAAAACAATCAGCACCGGAGAAACGATCTCTCGTGTAGACTAGTTTTAATATTTCAAAAAGTATAACAGATTAATACATACTACATGTATAAAAGAATTTGGTCATTATTTTGATAATTTAGAATATATTTTATGTTAATTTAAAAACCACCACCATAATCACACTCGATGATGTCATAAAATACACATTCCTCACAGTATCGTTATATAGAAATTACACTGATATTTGTATATTTTGCAAAATATTAAATACATTTTTTTTAGCTTTACGCTGTATCCCGCATATTGCAAAGCTGGTAGGGAGAACCTAGTGTGAGAGACTCCGTTCCCCACGCGCCGCCTAATATTTGAGACATTGCGTGTTGAGTGGCGGAACTCGACGCTGCGCTTTGTCTTGCTACTAGAACAACAAAATGATAATAGTTATTTTCAATTAGACACTGTGCTGATTAATATTTTGCAAAATTAATTATTATTAAGACGTATGAAAAATTATAAAAGTATAAGAACAAAAAATATTCGTATAGTTGACAACCCGTGATTTAATCCGAACTGAAACATAAAGTTATTTGTTACGAAATATATCCAGAACGAGACGGTAATTGAAATTGTTGATGTAAATTAAATAAATAATATGGTTTTTTTCCAAATTTTTCAAGTTGAGATGTTTGTCAAAAAGGCAATTAATGTCAATTGGTCAATTTTCAAATATTTTATAGTCTAGTTCAAATTTTGCACTAACATTGTTAATCTGTAGGTATTGTTAATATTAAAACGAAGAAAAAATGAATAATTAATATTAAAGGGTTTCTAAGTTTTTTTTGTTTTATAGGATTTAATTAGTTTTTAAATGTTTGGTTGCGCTTTCTATAAATTTTCAGTTATACACTAGAGTGATATTAAATTTCTTTTGCAAATTATCTCAACTGATAATATAATATTTATTATAACGTCAAATTTAAAATATTGCATGAAAATTATAAGTTTTGATTCTATAACAGTTATATAGATACAAAATAATCTAATATGTGATCGATTTTCATAGAGAATTCCATGCTTTTTTTTACAAGAATTGCGATATTTTAAATTTGACTTATAAATTGTGGTTTGTTGATAAAAGAAAATAACTTATATCCTGACATTTAAATATTAAATACCAATAATTTTTAGAAATACTATATATGTAAATTGAATGAATACATGTTTCTTTATTATATATTAACATTATATTATAATTATATGCAATAAATCAGGGATGTTGCGGATGTTATATTAAAATTATTTCGGATCATCCGTTAGTTTCGGATAATTTTGTTTATGGATATAAGATGTTTGAGAAATGTAATGAGTAAGTTCTTAACTCGATCGACGGCCGCAAGCCGATTTTAGACTCCCGCAGGAGACCCTCTCAAGCAGCCACGTAGTGTTTATGACTTCTCAGGGACAGACTCTTCCCTCCTCACAGTGTCGCTGTAAAAGCTAACAGTATTAACTTAAATTCAGAAAACAGTAAATTTTATTATGAAAATTATTCGAGATACTTTTTTTTTTGGTTGATATTGCTTTCATTTGTAAATAATGTGTTATCGATAATTGTTTATCACATTTTTTTCCATCAAGAACCTATCCCCCATATCTAAAATTATCCGAAATGTATATCAGAACCGGATACGGATACAAATAGTTTTTTTTTTCAGTTATTCGTACATCCGATAGTTTCGGTTACGGTTACGGAGCTCCATAACGTCCCTGCAATAAATATGTGCTTTGTATTATTTATATATGGCCCAATTTAATTTTACATTTATTATTGCAATAAAACAATGAAAAATACATATGAGTATGAAAGTAAACTGTGTAAAGATAAAAATAAAATGGTTACTTTTATCTTTTAACATAAGACTAAAGTGTTTTTGTCTTTTTATTTTGTTTAAACTACTCTATGTAGAGATCTCACACACAATTTGACATATTTTGCTATAATTTTTTATAAATATATATATTTAATTTGGTATGAATTCATTCAATCAGGCAGCTAAATAAAAATATCTGTGGCTTACGCTTAAAAACCATAAATATAGAAAATTATCCATAAACAAAACTTTACGTCCAAACATAATGTACAATAACCGAAAAAATATTAATTGATATACGATTATTTTGTATGAAAAAAAATCCTATTTTTTTTTATTGTGAGTAAAAATAGTCGATACAATATTCGCAAGACGCCTAATCGATATGTAAAGTGACTAACTAGTATACAAAATATTGTGTTATTACTGAGATTCTAGAATATTCCATATCATATACGATACAGTATTGGGAAATATCGTTACAATTGCTATTTTACACTCTCAATAGTAATTGTGAGCGGATTGTTTCTTGAATGGCGAAAAACAATTTAAAAACAAAAGATTATTTAATAAAGTTTTTCGTTTAAAATGGTTAACTGTGTCAACAGTGTCATATTTTTTTACAGTAAATGTCATCATGTACATAATATTTCGAGGTGCGGTTGGTTTTCGTTTGTGTTCCCGTCCGTAGATTACGTTTCATGTTTTAATATTCAATTTTTTCTATTTATTTCGTCGTCAACAATCATACAACTCATTAAACATTCATTCCAGATCGTTCGAGCTAATATCGATATTTATCATTCATTCATTCTGAACGTTTATTTTTGACCGAATGATTATGTTGCATTCGATTTCGATACGCTTATATTGTGACACGTGTGTTTGTCGAGATAATCGATTTAATACTTTAAATATATAAATATTTATATATAACAATAATAGTTTATACATTTTGACATTTTATACGTACCTAACAAAAAAAAATTGAATTTCATTTCATGTTTCCATTTTCTAAAAATTGTTATTATTTGTGAAAATAGTTTAACATATCTAAAATATATAAAATATAAATTACACAAGGATATTTTAAGTAGAATAGTATATATTTAACTTGTGCTACAAATAATAGTAATCTATACAAAAAGGGAAAAATAAGCTTGAAATTGTAATCTGTTTTGGTTTCTATGTATACAATATCAAAAAGGCTCTATATTTATAATAAAATGTTATTTTTATATATGAATATTTATATATAATTTAAATAAATGGTTAGCCACAAACGAATTCAAGTCAAAAACAATCTATCGTATCTAAGAACAAATAGTACACGATGAGCGGCCGTAGTAGTAGTGTTCCCGCGTAGTTCATTATTATAGTTAATACTGTATTTATATGATTGCGTTACGTTTCGTAAGTAAATAATTACCATATTATAGATATCGTCAAATGTAAGTTGTGTTGTTGATGGGCGACGCGCCAGAACGCGGCCGCCGTTATATTCATATTCTAGTTATAATTTTATTTAGTCATCTTGAATAAGCTGTTTCGTGAAAGTGTCGTTTTGGTCGTAGTGACGTCACCACGCTCCTCGTCGGCCCTAGTGTGATTCGTAAATTTTATATATTATAACGTGCAATAATTTATGTTAAACCCTCTCAGAGCGGAGTGTGGAGAGTGCGACAAGACTGATCGCAGCAGTCGTACGTTTCAGTTGTAATGTTCTATTTAGTAGATCTTGCGCTACTAACATTGTGACGTCGCAGGGGGGTTCCCCCGCAGCCGGCGGAGACAGTGGTCGTTGGTTGATATCGAATTGTGAATAGACTGAGTACGCTTAGAGGGCTCCCGCGCGGTCGCTTGTTAGTGTATAAATTGTACAGCTTAGACGCGTTTGTATACTTTTGCTTGGAAACGGGGTGAAGAGAGCGGAGATTTGATTTTTTGAGAGGAGAGACGCGGCGGCGATCATTGCTATAGTGTATGGCCGCATCGTTCGACCCCCAAACGAGGAATTGGAGCTGTTTTTTTTAAATAAACATCTTGTGTCGTTTTCAAATGTTTAGAGAACCTTCTGGATGCTACTAATTAAGTGAAAACTGGACGTTTTCATTCTGGATGAGTTTTTGGTGTAATATCGTGAACAATGTTCCCCTCGCCGATACGATACTTACTGCACACGTGGCAGTATATCTAACCGAATGTTATAAACGTAAGTCTTAAAGTTAATACATAGCTGTACCTAATTGTTAATTTCTATTTGCTAGATAGAATAATCAAATTAGAATTGGAAGTTGAAATTCAAAGTCAAATTGTGTGATCTCTTAACGCGATGATTTTACGTGATTTGTGAACGAGATACGGTGTGTTGCCAGGACCGCAAGCGGAGTTAAACTACAATTTGCATATGTTAATATATACAGTTACGTATATTGGATTGTATTCATATTTTCCTAAGTTTTCAGTTTTATGTTTTTTTTTATTATTTTTTTTATTAGAAATGTAGTTTATTGGCGTCTGGCAACACTGATCGCTGGCGTACGGAACGAGAAGGCATTTCGACAGCTTCATATTATCACAATAAACGTTTCGAAGCACCGTTTTATTGTTTCAATTTGAACACTGAAGCGGAGGAACGTTTGGTTTGTATTTATTGTATGTGTCGCGACGACGAGCGTATATAACTTGTGTAGTTAATTTATAATTTTAAAAGTTCTCGCTTACTAAGTAAGTCACGTCCCGACGGCCGTTATAGTTATTAACTTTATGTATTATAATACATGATGCTTTCGAAAATGAATTGAACCCTTATAGTTAAGTACCCGTATACATAAAATATTCATTATCATATATAGAAAACAGTTGTCAATGTTTTTTTTTTTTATTTTTCTGTAACATATACACTTGCGTACGCAATTTGACTTATATTCAGTTAGGGTCACAACCTGTTTTCAAAAATACGAAAATATTTGTTAACTCATAATTAAATAAAGCTTATTATAAGATATTTGTTTTATTCATTATTTTAAGTGTTTCGATATATAGTTTTTCAATTATATTCAAATTATTGAATAAAACCCTACAATTATAATAATAATAAAATTTGGCGGAAAGTGGGGAACGGAGTGTCTTAACACTAGATTTCCTCTGCCTACCCTGCTGCGTGCGTGATACAGCGTGAAGCTGATTTATTTTTTATTTTTGTATAATAAGTATATGAGATAACCTAGTAACAACTATTTCAAATTTGATAGTTTTCAACTTTATATTCGGCAGAAAGTTTGGAATGGAGTGTCTCAACACTAAGGTAACAAGTTCTCTGCCTACCTGATTACCAGGTGCGGGATACAGTATGAACCTAAAAAACGACACCTTCGACTATATATACATATGTATATTTAATATTTAGCATTGTCACAAATAATTAGCTTCACGCTGTATCCCGAACACAGCAGGGTAGGCAGAGGGAACCTAGTGTTAAGACACTCCGTTCCCCACTTTCTGCCGAATTCTGGAGGCATTGCGTGTTGAGTGGCAGAACTCAACGCCGCGCTTAACCTCGACACCAGAGCGAAGAAATGGAAATATAAATTTAAGTAAATATTTCATCTCCTCGAGTGGGGATCGAACCCACAACCAGTCGGTTTTGCAGTCACACCTCGTGCCGCTGCGCCACGACCGGCCTCAAATAATTAAATATGTATTTGTTTAAAATTGATTTAAAAAAAAATAAGTCCCGCTGAGTTTCTTGCGCCGGTTCTTCTCAGGTCGGAGGCATTAATTTTAGTGAACCAGTGGTAAATTATTTGACGTTCAAAAAATTAAGCATGTAATTTCTTATTTTAAATAAAATTATTTGAATTTGAATAGTATTTTTAGAGTATTAGATTACTCATTATTATTATAAACAATATATAGATGTATATTTTTATTTACAATAATAGCTCTAATTGGTCTAATTTTCATATAAATAATTTTACACAATAATACAATTGTTTGTTTTCATATAAATATTTTTACACAATAAAATATTGGATTTAGTTTAAATAATATATTACATATATTGATAAATTGTGCTCTGCAAAAATCCTGTGCTGATGACTGGTTTATGGGGGCTTTGGTACAAGTCAGAGTCAAAGACTTTGACAATCATCGGCTTTTGGAATTAGCTGTTACTGCACTACCGAAAATCTCTCTCGTTACCGGTAACAAAAGAGAACGTATGAGAAAATTATTATTTGTCACAAATTACTTATGTAGTATATTTTTTTTGTGACAAAAAGGTTGATTTACAATTTATTTAATGTCTTATTTTAGGGTACAAATCCCAAAGCAAAAATGCCATTTAGTATAGCGAAAATGCACAGACGTTACAGAGGACGGTTAAATAACAATCCTGAGAGTTGACGAAAAGATAAAAAGGAGGCAATGGGAACGACATAAGACAAAACGATTAGTTGAAAAGAAATGAGATTATGGCGCAAAAGATGGTAGAAAAATGATAGAAAATAAAGAACCAAGTTCCTCTAACCCTGATTCTAGCTTACTTTTAAAAGATCTTCATGATATGTTAGTTCCCTCGTGTAACCGCCAGATATACAACTTCGAGTTGCACGGTCAGAGCTATCAACTACATCACCACCACCAAACATTCCTAAATTGTTCACATCTCCATCACTAATCTCATCATTTTATAACGCCAGCTTATTTTTTATCAGAAATTACATCAAAAAGTTTTTTCCTATCAACTCCAAGATTATCAATTTTACTATCAGTTTTTTTAACTTCAAAGACTCCACTTCTAGATAGATTTTCTTCTGCAACCTCTTCATCAAGTAAAGAGGACTAAGAAAAGTAAAAAAAAGACAAGTCAAAAGAGAGACAAGAGGAAGCCGTGGTCGCGTGCCACCTACTGCAGCATACGACCACGACTATCCTTTAAACATATCAGTATAACGTATAAAAATACTTAAAAATATAATATGTGTAAGTTGTTTATTTAATAATCGGTAAGGTTTTAATAGTTAGTATAAAATAATGTCACCGTACTTTTTAGAGCGTGTTTTAATAGTCGGATTTTAGTTTTTTCTTTTTATTTAAGTTACATTGGAGTTATGTAAATTCGTGTTAGGTACACTTATATTGCAGAGCAGACCTAATATAGCAGTTAAGGTTTTGTTGTTTCGTCTTGTATTTAACTAGTTTAGAATTCATTTTATAAATACTTTCAATTATCAGATGATTGGAAGCGAAGCCGTGAGCAACAGCTAATAATGTTTACATATTTGAAATGTGCAAAGAAAGCTCTTTCATTTGATACCACACACGACACTGTAGAAATTTCTTTTGAGTTCTTTACATTAAGTCCCCTAGAGGGCGCTAAAGTCAATTTTGCCGTAGTCGGGTAGAAATTGCCACACGATTTACGATTACATAAAAATGATATATCTTACGTGGACTGTGAAGACGTGGTCGAGAGATTATAAAATCGTGATACCGTTAGAAGGGAATATCGTGTAGGTATAGTTCCAATTAACACTAGTTAATATTTTCGGGAATTAAAAAAATAAAAAAATATCTATTCATATTAAAAGGCTTTCGATCGAAAAGAAAATCGATATCGATCGAGCGAAGGCCTTCGATCGTTGACTACACAACAAATTTCAATTTATTATTTAATTTTATGTTGATACTATTTTAGACATCATTTAAAAAAAGAGATAATTTTATGAAGCTAGACGTGGCGTAGGAGCACAAGCGTAGGACTGTAGATGGCGGAATGAAATAATTTTTTTTTTTTTTTCCCGCTCTTGTGACGGGACAAACAGCGGCGTTAAGTTTCGTCTTTCAACACAAAACATCTACAGAATTCGAAAGAAAGTGGGGAACGGAAGTGCCATAATAGGACGGAGTGCCTTTTCTCAGGTTCCCTCTACCCTTATTATTGTTTTTTCCAATTGGAAATCGAACCAAATGTATGAGAATCCTCGCTCACGAGTGGGGTGGCATTGGTGCTTTCAAACATTGTGGTCACTTGTGGTGGTCGTGGTCAAAATTTTGTAGACCTTGCAAGTGCAAGGATTAATGTATTTGGATGTGTGTTATTAATGTAATACATAGATATAAAAAATTTTGTGTAATAAATATTATGAATTTAAAATTTATCTTTTTATTCGTAAACTAACGGGACTCCCACTCCATGCTTACCCCGTGGTACTATTAATACAAATATTTTTTTTAGAATAGTTTATTACATGCATGAGATCGTCGTGGCACAAGCGTGCGACTGTAAACACGCCGGTTGTGGATTCAATTGCCACTCATTTCCTTGCTCTGGTAACCTTTTCTGTCACTCAAGGTGAAATACCTTAAGAAATCGGCGGAAAGTTGCAAAAGGAAGTGCATTTGTAGAAAACAGAGTGTCTTAAAAGTAGGTACCCGGTTGCCTATCCTCCTGTTATGTACGTGAGAAAAAAATGCAAAAAATTTAAATGGAAGCCATACGCGAGATGAAATTGGAAATGTAGATAAGAAACTTGTAATTACTATCACTTGTAAAGACACACATTATTTTCATATATTGAAAAAATGCATTTAAAATGAGAATAATGCAATAGGTACTTTGCTACATTAACTTTATTCATTGTTTTAAACATTTAATATACGAAAAAAGAAGATAATTTATAAAAACACCAATATTCTGTCACAGTTTATTTCAAATAACAATTGTATTTTAATACAACATTTCATAATTCGACACAATTCTAACTTACATAATAAAACCTTAATCATATTCTCATTAACTCTAGACATACAATAAATCCTTATTTTTAGATATCTTATAAAAGTAACACTGAAGATCAGTTATTTAATTGTATTTACTTACAATAATTGCACCAAGTCGAAAAGTAAGAAAATGCTTCAAAACTTACAAAGACATGCCGATTTCATAAAATCTAATAAAATCCATCATCAAATATATTAATTTTGATTAAAAATAAATATAAAACGTATTATGTTCTGAATTACTTACAACTAAGTAATACTTAACCTAATTAAATCACGATCTCTCATTTTTCCTATCATCATTTTATTTAAAAAAAACGACAATCACAAAAAAAAAACGGTGTAAATAAATGATGACAAAATATATTATGGAATTTCTTGAAAATGGTAAATATAAAATCGTATATTTTATAGCCTTCGTTAAGTTTATCAATATCTAAATAATATTTTCAACAATATTTATTATTTATTACATATAAAAGGCATATTTAAAGGTAAATCTAATAAAAACGGAACCTCCACACTCCACCTTAAGCTTAATACAAGAAATAATTTCATTGAAAATAGAAAATAAAGAAAATATTTGTAAAAAATTATATTAAAAATAAAATAAAAAAATCTGACAGGAATAGCCGTACTATAACAGTAATTGAAAAGTTTAACTAGACTGAACTAAGACACATTCACCAATACGTAGACTTTTAAGGTCGTCAGTGAAGTTTATTTAGTTTTGGTCAATTGAACTAAATCTCCTTCACCATTATGTAGTCTGTTGCTTTTAAAGTTCAAGTTAGGCTTGGTCAAGTATAGTAGTGAACTAAACTGAACTAAAACTCGTTCAGGGAGCCGTTGACAACAAAAGTCTTGACTTCAGTAAAATTATTATGAGTCAAGGCGGCGTCATCGACTTCCTCCAGTAGTATGTTCTCCCGACCGACGGGCACCGGCAGCTGCAGCAGTCCCTTGAAATGTCCTTCCATATTGTCATCGTGTTCTATAGTGACAGCCGCCATCTTGTCGTGATATCGGCCATGTTTGACGACGGGCGCCATGTTGTCCTGATAGCGAGCATGTTTGACGACGGGCAAGTAGTCATGTCCGTCGTCGAGGTCGAACTGTATGTCTTTCGTCGGTCTGTCGGGGGGCCACGTGTCGTCTATGGGGGGGTCGACGTATGTGGGGGCGTTGGGGGTTGTGGGAGTCAGGGGTAGGGGGGAGGGGTAGTCGTGGTCGGGGGGAGCACGGTTGAACGTGATGAGTTCGTCCATTGCGAACTCCCCGTCGTCTATGACGGTCTCGTCGAGGGATATTTCTGGAAACAAATGAAACTTGTTATAGTATGTTTTTGTGTCTTTTATATATCTGTGGCACTTATAATAATAAGTAAACACATAGTAGGTAAACACATAGTTACACACATAGTAAGTAAAGAAAAAAATTATTTAATTATTCCAGCTAGACACGACCATCTCTAGCTTATTTTACTCTATTA
This sequence comes from Heliconius hermathena, assembly GCA_013403705.1. Lineage (NCBI taxonomy): Eukaryota > Metazoa > Arthropoda > Insecta > Lepidoptera > Nymphalidae > Heliconius > Heliconius hermathena. The sequence continues at coordinate 192,523 of JAAIXJ010001771.1, forward strand.
TGCATCATTGTATAAAATGAAATGCATATAAAATTGTTTTGTTGATTTCATATTTCTTCTCTATGTATAATATTTCTAGAAGGAACAGTCCAAACTTTTGTGTGTGTTTCTTAAACTATGGGTGCCTTTTCACTTTCCTTAGTAAAGTAGGGCCCTACTTTATTGTAATTTTAATCTACATATTATATTCAAGATATCAACAGAAAAAGAAAAAAAACAATACTCAATAAATACATATTCACATTATAAAAATCCGTACGAAAATTAATTAAGGTAAACATTAAACCGCAGCGTTCAGCGTCACGCTCCGCCGCCACTCTACTTTCATCTACGTAACTGAAACTGTTACACTCGTTATATAAAACTATAGTTACCATTCACAATTATACACAAAACGACCATTTCTTTTTAAAGATTCTATTTACTTTTAGCAATAGATAACGAAAAACGTAACAAAAAGTCATTATAAGACTTTGTTGTAACGATAAATTTGTTAAGCAACAAATAAGAAAAATCGATCGATTTATTAAAATAAGTTTCTTTATTTCCATTGGAAAATAAGTAATTCATCATTATAGATATAATGATTTCGGGAATTACTTAATTTAATTTCCTATACTCTGCTTTGTCTTAATAAGAAGACAAAGCGCAGCCTCAAATTTCTCCACTGTACTCGCAAAAAAAATCTCAAAAATTGAGCGGCTCTTGAGCAACGCAGTGTCATAACATTAAATACCCCCAGCCTGTCCTGCTATATCCCGCATAGAGAATAAATCTTAAAAAAATAAATAGAAAAAAACAAATGAAACTCACTATTACTGGCAGAAAGCAGTGCCCTCGTGATAGCTGGTGACGTAGACCTTTCGGGTGCCTTCGCCCTCACCTCCTCCCTCATCGAGGGCAGCGCGACCAGCGCCACTGACAGTAGAAGGACTAACAGACATGTGGCCGGTTGAGCTTTACCACCGGATGACGTCACGCCTGTGAGAACATTCTGGAACAAATGAAAAACAAGAAACTTCTTAGTATTCCATGGATACAATGTGAGGGTGTCGTTGCAGGGTGAGGTCAGAACAGTGCCGGGGACCTAAACTTAGGCTTAAGACTCTGTCTGAGCTCTCCTCGACCAACGGTAAAAATGACACATAGTACATTTTAGAAATGAGTTTCAGACAGGACGAGATGTTTTAGAACTTAATATTATTAATTATTGCTAACAAAAAAAATCTAATAGTCGATAGTTTAGAAATTTAAAAAAATGCGGAAATTGAATTGAAATGTACAAACATTGAAATTTAAAATGTTTGTAATTAAAAAAGAACAGTCACCAACCACGTCAAAAATGAGACACTTACCCTACAAAAAAAATTAATATATAAAAGTTCTTCATATAAAAAAATACTTATTTCTAAAGAAAACGTGGGTAATTTAATGTTTATAGCTCAAATTTAACGTCCATATATGACTAAATATAAAAATAATTCGTGCAACTTTCTAAAATAATTATGACGAATGGCGAATGAGACAAGATCGTCGACATTGACTTTTAGATTTTGGAATACATTATCATATTTCAGAATTACGTTCAGATAGCAAAAATTGAACCTCACGTCAATTTAGTTTTATTTTAAATAATTTATTTTGATAAGTTTAATCTATTTTATGTGTCATCGTAATGTGTGATCCATGTCCATATTATGAACTGATAGGAAATATTAAACACGAAAATGATGTACTAAATTATAAAAATAAAAAAAATCATTTAAATATTTTTATGTATAATAAAACCTATAGAAGATTGGAACCCACTATAGTTAAAAAATATTATAAAATTTCATAATTACCTGTAATCTCTTCAGCTGTTGTGTTAACGACTGGTTCTGTGATTGCAGTATCCTTATCCTCCTTATGAGCGTTTGATTTTCCGCTGTGCATTGTTTAACTCTGCAAATAATGTGTTTCGTTTATTATTCACGATATTATATATAATATGTTGCGGGCAATCTGTATAATCAAGATATTCTGTACAATACCTAGGCAATGTGTTGAATATAGTATACCTGGGACGTCCAGGCAATGTATGAAATATTATGTATATTATTTATACAACAAAAAAAACTGGACAAGCGCGACTCGCCCACCGAGGGTTGCGTATAATTAGTGTGTCATAAAAAATGAATAAAATATGCCGAGCCCTTTTATCTGATATCTCACTTGAACTAGCTGCTATAGTACCAAATTTTGTCCCCCTTATAAGGCTATTATTTTTTAAGATTTAACCATAAATGTATAGTTTTGGGATTTTTCTAAACTAGTACTACCTGTGCCTGCTAGCTGTTAAATGTCATAGTTCTAGGTCAACCGGAAACCGTATAAAAAGCAGCCATTTTTTTAAGCAAAAGTAGAAATACGATTTTTTTAGATAATCAAAGGACCGTGGACCTGAATATATGGTTTCAATTTATACAATACAATTTACGGTTATAATAAGGTAAGTAGGAAATATAGGTTACAATAAGTTACTTGGTCAAATTTATGTAATATAAAAAAAACTTGAAAACCGTACAACCGCACATAATTAAAAAAAACGCTAAGAACTACGATAATAAAAAATATCCATTTTAAAATCGACTCAGTACAAATAAAAAAATACGAATAAAAACATACATAAAAAAGTGTAAAACTTCGATCGCAACAAGAAAGTTTTCAAATTGTTTGAAATATTACGTCAGGTTATTACATCACTTCCCGACTCCTGTCATATCTCATCTCAAAACGTATATTTCAGATAAACTTTACAAATTAAGCGGTGTGAGTTTTATATATTTTGATATTTTCAATTGTATTTTGCTTTTAATTTAAGCTTTGTTTAACATTGTTTTACCGTCTAAATATATTTTACAGATTTAGTTTTTTTTAATAATACTATACTTCATCTACTTCTTCTTCCTGGCACTAATCCCGGCTTATCCCAGGGTTCGCCTTCCTACTCCACTCGGCACGATATTTAGCGACCTCGGTGGTTAGACCATTGGCTCTCATGTCCTGCATCATGACATCCAGCCAGTGCTTCCTTGGGCCTCCGAGGGGTCTCACTCCAGGGACTGATAGGGGCAAAGCACTTGCATCCGACATAGTTCTTAGGCCGGCGCATAACATGGCCAAACCATGTCAGGCGACGCTCTTGGAGCTTATCCGCTACGTCACGGACTCCAAGACTACCTCGAAAGAATGTGTTACGTAAGCGGTCAGACCGCGTTACGCTGCACATCAACCTCAGCATTTTAATTTCCGTGACGTGGAGCTCCTGACTGTGCCAAGATGTCAAGATGCTCTTGTATATCAGACCCTAGAGATTGGTCATTTGGCCCAGGTACCGCTTAACCAGCTACAGACATTGTGATCGATGCCTCCAGACATGTGCATTACGGATACAAGGTAACTTAAGTCTTCGACACATTTAGTTTGAGAACACTGTTCTCAAGCGAACCCTTCCAGAGGTTCACTTTACGCTCTAGCATCAGTCGGTTCTCGTCAATGGGTGCTATATCATTGGCATACAACATTAACCATGGAGGCTGGAGCACTACAAAGGTTTAGTGTCGCCAACAGCAGCCCTAACCCTAGGGTTAGGGCTGCGGTTGACTCTAGAGTCAGGATAGTGTTCCATGACTCTCTTAATCTCTCGATAATCTCAATATAGGCCTCAGGGATCCCTTTGTATCGCAACGCCGGCCACATACACTGACGAGGCACACTGTCAAAGGAAGATCTAAAAGGGCCAAAGCCAGGCCAGCTCTCCTTTTTTTCCTGCATGTCTCCGTCAAAGTTCTATGGGCAAAAATGAGCGTACACTCTCGGCGGAGCCTGAAATCGATGGTATGACCCATAGCTTACTTCTACATTTAGGAAATAATAATACTTTTCCAGAAAAAGTATAAAAATGTGAACGTAGCGGGATTTGAAAGTGCACCGCTTGGAAACCGTTCAAGCGCTCTGACCACAAAGCCTACGTTAAAAAATTCTAATACTTTAATTTAATTAAAGTCAGAAAAGTTTAGTTAACTCTGAACAAAACATTTAGCAAGTATAGGAGGAAAATGATAATATGACGCAATATTATTAAACAAGAAACCAAGTTAAGTGAATCATCTGCCAACGTGTTCGTATCGGCGTGGATTGTTTTGTATGGTGAAATGACTCAGAAGGATAAATATGATATGATGCAAAACACTTTCTTTTTACAAAATATTTCAATCTAACATAACATAATATTTAAAAAATGTTAAGGAAGGAGGAAAATGGGGAGCGGAATGTTCCAACACTAACCTCCGCTACCTTGCTACAGAAACAGCGTGAATCAAAATATTAACAAACAAAATAAACTTTTATTATAAAAAAAAGATTAGTGATAACAAGATATATAATTATTTTATCATTAAACGGTTGACCTTTATTATTAGTTAGGTACAACACTACTTGAAATAAAAAAAAATAATAACAAAAAGTATGTAACAACTTTTGTAAACTATAAATTATTTAATTTAAAACATTTAGCTATATTTTACAATGCAAATTATTACTTTGCGAACAATATACCTAATACTAGCAGTGCACCTGATATTTTTTTGGGAACAGCCTTCCTATCACCTCCATAGCTATAACACATTTAAATAAATTAAAAGAAGTCCTTGAATAAAAGTGTATATTTAATTTCATTGAAGCGTATAAAGTTTTGGTAGAGATGATAAAAGATTTTTTTTAAGCAAGTCGTGATGAGGGGCACAAACGTGGGATTATAAGTGCGACAGGTTGTGGGTTTGATTCCCATTCGAGGAAATTAAATGTTTAATATTTGTTCGCTCTGGTGTCGAGGCAAAACGCGACGTTTAATTCTGCCACTCACCACGCAATCATCGTCTGCCTACCCTGTTGTATGTGGAATACAGCGTGACGCTATAAAAAAAATAGCGCTTAAGCTTGGCGAAGAACTGGCAAAGAATGTTACGTAAATAAAAGGAGTATTAAATACATTAATATTAAATATTCTTGACAACAAGTAAGCATAAATTCCATATCAGTAATTAATGTACAAGTAAATAGGTTCAATAATTTATTAATAATTTAATATATAGCAACAAAATGTACCTAACGTTATAATAATATGTCTCTGCATTCGGATTACGGTACGGTCGACGAGTCGTGGCCACTCGGAAGTTAGCTGTAGGTGGATGCGCAGATAGGATTTTTTTTATTGTTGATTATTATATTTCCGAGTGAACAATGACAAAAGTTCAGAAAGAAAGCCTAACTTCAGAGCAACCATAACTCGTCGGCCGTACTATATAGTGACTAATATTGGTACAATAGTCTAATAATTTATCTATCTGCGTATTTTGAGACTTAAAATGTTTGTGTCAACGTTAAAAAAAATGTCAACACAAAATTGGGAACATGATGAGTCAACTTCCGTGTCAGTATACCATTTATTATTGACATCTTCATCTTTTGTAATATCTTTTTAACCGACTTCTGTAAAAGAAGGAGGTTATCGATTCCACTGTATTTTTTTATGTTTGTTAACTCAGAACTTTTGTTTGGGTAAACCGATTTTGACGATTATTTTTTTTAAGTCTATTTCTGACAATGTTAGCCATAAGAGAATGACATAAGCCTTAAGGTTGCATTAAATAGGTGCTCGACAAATAGACGAATAACTTCATATCACGCAAACGATATCGATGATTCCTTTTTTATTAGAAAGGATACACTTCAAAGGTAGTTTGATGAGAGTTCGGTTAGGTTCTGATCATGAGATCCCGCTGAAGTCGGTTTTTTATCAGGACATTATTTGAGTCTATATATCTATATATACGAATAAAATTCCATATGATAACAACTTTTTTAGTTCTGAATGTGAGTTCTGATCTGCTTAGGGCAGTGGTTCCCAACCTGTGGTCCGCGGACCACCAGTGGTCCGCAGAGGCCTTAATATGGTCCGCGAAAGATATATTGCGAATCGAACCCACAACCTTCTGCCTACCCTGCTGTGTGTGGGATACAGCATGAAGCTGAAAAAAAAAGAATCCACAGCCGTCGCGTAGTCACACGATTGTGACACTGAATTATAAAAGTTTCTCGTAATATATATAATATATATACAGAAACTTTAACATAGTTAATTTTTATTATACCTACATAGTGGTCCCTGCTACCAAGAATGATAAAAAAGTGGTCCTTGGTCAACAAAAGGTTGGGAACCCCTGGCTTAGGGTATATCATTGTTTAAAAATATTATTTTTTTACATTTGCTTAGCTGATTGGCACAGCATAGGACTGTAATATAAATAATTTAATTAATATTTTCATTTCTTGGCTCAGGCAACAAGATATAACACGGTGTTGAGTTCCGCTCCTCAACGCTCATGAAGATATAAAAAAAAGAAAGAAACACTGAATTAAGCCGACTTTTACACGACGAATAACGTGATATAACGTGCAAAGTGATCTTTCTACTTTCAATAACTATAATTACAACTTTCAATAAGCCTGAAATGATCGACACAGTGCGGATACGTGACTCGTCTGTACCGCTACGTGGGCAATTCTAATTAATATATAATTTAATATTTTCTCTATATGTTAACGTCAAACAAAAAAAAGGCTTTTCTAATATTTTTGTTCATTAAAAACTAACGCTATGTGGTACAAAAGACAATGGCGATTGCATGACCTGACTGCACTCGAACAGTATTATATTTGTATTGTTTTTTGTAATAGTAATAAGAAAAGTCAGTCTCAGTAAGAAATGATTTGCAAAAAATATAACAAAAAGCTGTCTGTAGATATATTTTATATCAGTTAGCACAGTGCAGTGCAAAAAATAGGTCTTTAATAATAGGTACTGTAAAAAAAATCGATAACATTATATATTTAGAGCTACTTACTTTCACATTTAAGAGCCAATAACGGTTGTTACGGCTGTTACAGTTCCGTTTAAGTGTTTTAATTTATGTTCGCAAAATTTTTTTTGCGCGTTATTTATGCATAATTTTATTTATAAATAGTGAAATGTTTTTTAAGGGTCAGATAGAACCTAAGAACCCAGTGTTATGACACATCCGTTCGTCACTTTTCAATAAATTCTCGAGGCATAGCGTGTTGTCGTTACCAGAACGAGTAAATGAAAATATTAAATATTTTATACCCCGAGTGGGAATCGAATCCACAACGTTTATAGTCGCACACTTAGGCCCCTGCGGTACGACGGCTATATTTTATAGGGTAACTAAAATACAAACTTCGCGAATGTTCATTTTAAATGTTATTTTTGTATTTTAATGTAAAACAATAGACACATAATTATATAACAAAATACATAACAGATTCATAGATGGCGTTAGTAGTATGTACCTAACATTACATTCATTCATCCATTCATCAAAAGTGTTAAACATATCTCATTATCAAAAGACTCTGTAAGGTAATTGGCTTGATTAAATATTATTTTGATATCGGCGGGCAAAATCTGGCCTACTATAAACAATTTTTTGGTTTTTTTATTAAAATCCGAATCTATTTTTGGGTTACCCAAAGAATTTTAAGATTTAAAAAAAAAACAATGTTCAAGCCTATCAATCCAAAACTATATACATTTTCTATCAGTACCTTTAACTATCTATCTATCCACATAAATTTAAAAGAAATGATAACAAAATTGTGTGTTAAACACAATTTTATTGTTATCTTATCTGTATAATAATTTCCTGTATCCATAACAGTAACTGAAACGAGTCGAGGTATTTCAAATATAATAATCTGAATATATTTAATGGGCGAATGGAGAAAAGGTTTTATTAAGAAGCTCAGTTTGTATTTAAAAATATACATAATATTTTTTTAAATAGAGACGCTATTGCAAAATGGCCTCTATAAAATAGGTATATTGTATGATTTTAATATTTTGTCAATAAAGCGCATTGGTAATGTAAAATACCACCCGTATTTACATACTTTACGAAGATTTAGTTTTAAATTAAAAAAAATTAAATACCTTATTTGTGTATCACTCAACCTAATTTTCTCACTATTTAAAATTTTGTGAAATAAAAATAACAATAATAATATTGAGAAAAAGGCCAAATCTTTGTAATGTTATCAATACTTAATTAAAAAAAGCTTATTTTTATCAAAATTTGGAAGCTTCTGGTGTAAATTCCTTATCTTTAAGAGCATATTTTTATTATTTTCGATCGTACTGTAGTTTTTAATCATACCGTCCTACCTGATATTTATAATAAAAAAAATATTAACCGAATGTTTGCAATTGTTACACGGATTGTACAAGCTTGACTTGTTCGCTCTGGTAACAAGCCAAAGCGTGGCGTTGATTTCCGCCACATAATACGCAATAACTCACGAGTTCGGCGGTATGTGGAGAACGGAATATCTTATCACTAGGTTTCTTATTTCCTACACTACTATATGCGATATATAACGTGAAAAAAAAACCTTACCTGTCTTCCAGTCCGTCAACATATTCCTTCTTCCGTTTACGAGAGTCCTGCGCGGAGATTTTATTCCTAATTTTACGTCTTATCCTCTTGAGTTCCCTCTCCTCGTGTTTGGTCAGGGGATAGCTTGTAGGTAAGGTGATTCCCTCCTTTGCCAACAAGCGTCTCTCCTCAGCTGTCAGAACGAGACGGGGATAGCCGTTGCGGCCATCATTGATTTGTGTGTCTTTATGATCGTCGTCGTCATCACTATGGTCACTGCCGGAATCGTCTGAAAATTATATATTTTTTTAATTTTTTGTTGGTAGTTAGTAGCTGAAAGTTGTCATATTTAAGTAAATTTATATTGAAAAAATCTTTTCCTATTAAAACTATTTTCCTATTAAAACATAAGAAAAAAATGCAATATATGTAGTGATTACGTCATGCAATATGCGACGTGAATCAAAACAAGAGGAAAACTAAATTTATACTAAAATAAATCACGAAATAGTAGTTATTAAATTACTGTGTATAAAATGGGGAACGGAGTGTCTTAACACTAGGTTCCCTCTGCCTACCCTGCTGTGTGCGGGATACAGCGTGAAGCTGATTACTGTTTATATTATTAATAATAAAAAAAAATTGAGTATTTTTTTCCATATATATACAACGATGTGAATTGAATAAGTGATAAAAAAACAGTTACTATGTGTTTCACAAACGTCCTTGCTTGAATGTCAGAGTCGGTTCAAGTAAAATGACTTTTAGCGTGTAATCATGGAAATAACTACGTAATACATAATACTCGTTGGTTGTAGGAAGATAACATCAAAAAAAATTGTAGTTTCACGGTATATCCCGCATAAAGCAGGATAGGCTTCTGCCTACTCTGATTCTTATTTTTGATTTGCGAAATATTTTCGAGAGATTACGTGTTGTATAGTAAAACTCAACACCACACTTTGTCTTGTTACCAGTGCGAAGAAGAAGAATTAAAAATAATTCATACCTTAGAGAGGAAGGGAAGTGAATAACACTACTGGTTTCTCTGCCTTTCAAACAAGTGTCGACAATGCAAAATAATGTATTAAACTAATTGTGTTTATCTATTGGAGAAATAAGATTTTCTCACGCATATAAACGTCTAATAATCTAAACATATTTATTCGATTATTCTTTTTCTTAAGAAGTTCAATTATTTACAAAGTCAAGTTAGTGCAAATTATAGGTTTAAAGTTTACATAACTATAATATATAGTTAAATTGATTATTTAATATCTACAAATGTAGCGATTTCTATACTAATATTATGGTAACTACTGTATAAATCGAGTTTATCATAAATGATTTATATAAAAGTAAATTACGCATCATTCAGATATAAATTTGGAAAGCTATGTAAAAAATGTTTTCGTTAAAAATCGTTTTACTTTTCAACAAATATTATTGGACTAAGTATACGTACATATTATAACACGAATTAGTATAAGAAAATAAAATAAAAATTTAGCTTTTTGTTTCAGCTTCACGCTGTATCCCGCATATATCAGGGTAGGCACAGGGAACCTAGTGCTAAGGCGCTCCGTTCTCCACTTTTCTCAGATTTACTTACCGAGTTGAGTGGCGAAACTCAACGCCGATACAACCACTTGATTATGCAAAAATATCTAAAAACGTATAGGATATTGCTGTATTTGCTTTTATGTTATTCATACACTAATATATATTCTAAAAAAGAACTTAAAACGGCCTCCAACATTAAGGGGTTCAATGATCCCATCCAAACCCATCTCTCGTGCGACGACCGAATTTTACCGACATATTATAAATCGTTATAAATGAAACAAATCGACACCAATCAGTTAAACTACTGCTGTGATTGTACTCTCGTTGGAGCTAACGAAATGAGAGACAGAATTAAATAGGCAAACAGTTTCTGTAGCTGAAAAATACATTAAACAAGTATTTTTGAGCAAAATATTATATTTGGTGTGATATTTTAAATCTTATGATTATGGTAGTAGAGTTCAATTTCAAAGGACCCATTTTATAACTCGTTTACGTAAAAATACAATGCAATTACAACCTTATTTCATTGTGATATAGCTTAAAATCAATTTCAAAATTAGTTATTTGCACATCCAGTATCAAAATTTCGACTTTATAGCATAGAAAACACAGTATAACTTCAGTCAGTCTCAAATGTACTTACCACAATTGTTGTTTTGTTCGTACTCGTCTCGGGCTTCGATTTTAAGATCTTGCAATTTACTTTGAGATAGGAGATTGGCCGCCGTTATCTTGATGTTCGAGGCGTTCTTCAGATCCGCCGCGTTAATAATTTTGATGGATTTCAAGTCTTTCATATCCTTTATTGTCACAGGTAGCAGTATTGATCTCGGGTTGCCCGCCATAGGCGCCACTCTGATAACTCTACGCTGTGGCGCTACCGACTCTACCGGTTTCGAGTAAACTTTTGTTTGCGGATTAATTACTTGGATATTGGTCACTTTTAAAGGTTTCTGGGGCTGCGCCTTAACAACTAATTGAGGCTTTTGCATCGCGGAGGCTGGTAACCTTATAGGTTTTTGAACCTTGGGTTGAACGACCGGCGCTGTTTGCGAGAGACGGCGTTTCCTACCTTTACCTAAGAAAGAGATCATCGTTCGTGTTAAACATATTAGCAATGTACATACATACATACATACATATATACATTATATATTTAAATAACATTTTTGTATTATTATAACACATGATTTTGGTACGGGGCGAAGTGTATTCAGTTGGTTTGGTATTTAAATTATCAATGATTCATTGCATATTACACAAAATCCTTTATATAGTATATCAGTATAACAGAGTTAGTTACTAAATAAAATAATAATTTCAAATTATCTTAAATGGTGTCATTTTTAAATGACTTATGCCCTATAACAGAGCATTTAATGATATAAATAAAATTACTGTATTACATAACTTCATACATGTAAATAAAAGAACAGTTTTTTTTTTCATGTTTCACGCTGTATCCCGCGCAAAGCAGGGTAGGCAGAGAGAATCTAGTGTTAAGACGCTCCGTTCCCCATTATCCGTTGGATTCTGGAGGTATTGCCTCGACACCAGAGCAAAAAAATAAATTTGAAATATTTGATTTCCTCGAGTGGGGATCGAACCCACCGGTCGTGTTTGCAATCAAACGCTTGTGCCGATGCTCCATGTTTATACACCTAGTAAAATAAATAAGAATTTTATATTGAAAAATACCTTTTCAAGGATTTCATAGGCATTGAATAACACGTGTTTAAATATAGCAGGGCCTTGGATTTTAATTTTATTTGTAACCATTTCGATAATATCGACAGAAATGGTTGTTTAATAGAATGTACCTATTGAGTCTTTAATATAACAATATAGGTAAAATAACACAACTCATAATAATATTTCAGACGAAAGTTCAAAATTTTCAACGGTAATAATTCTCTCTTGTACTGAGAGGATCAGAAAGTTTTAACAACTTAACTTTTAACATCAAAATTATAGACATTTATTCAACAATCAAATTTAGTTTTATATGAACTTAATTACTATTTTTCACATTTCAGATAATGATTTTTTATAACAACTTAACAATTTTTTTATTATTATATATTTTAGAGAAAACTTAAATGGGATTCTTAGCGGTAATAATTCCATGTTATGGCGAGAGGATCTAAAAAGTTTTTAACTTTCAAGATCAAGATTACATTGTCTTCTTTCAAGAATAGATTATCTTTGACTAGACTTGGTAATTTTTTATTTTCAGTCATATTTTACGTCATTTTAATATTTTTAATGATTAACAATGCTGCTTTTAAATTTAAATAATTTTCTTTGATCTTCATTCATACGAATCATTTAGGAAGCTAGTAAACATTTTTTTTCCTTTCGTCCTCCTCTTTCTATGTATTTACTTTGAAAATAAGAATCCGAAAAATTATTTACCAACAATCGAATAATAAATAATAGAATTATATACTAGCGTCAGTGTACAAAAAAAAATAAAAAAAAAAATCACATACCAGGGCTTTGGAATGTATTATTATTAAGGAATCCGGGCACAACATTTTGTTCGAAATCATCCATATCGAAGGTATCCTGGTCGGTGGAGCTGTTCGAGCCGTCGTTCGTATCCTGTATGATGACATCTTGGGTGTTGCACGGGCTCATTGGCTCTAAGACCGGTGTGGGCAGATCTTCATCACACGAATTTTGTATGAGAAACGGTGATAATTGTTGCTCAAAATCGCTAAAATTATAATAATTCAATTAAATATTGTAAATTTAGCTTAGCAATAATATATAGTAAATTAAAGATAAAAAAATATTAAAAGTTATTGAGATAAGGTATTTATATAACGTTCAGGTTTCAAAATGTTAAAAATATAAGCAGTTCCCAATAAAAAATATAAAATAACTTTTGTTTTAGCTTCACGCTGTATCCCACACATAGTAGGGTAGGCAGAGAAAACCTGGGAACCTAGTGTAAACACTCCGTTCCCATTAAGACGTTTCCGTTCTCCAATTTTCTCTGAATTCTAGAGGCATTGTCAGTTGAGTGGCAGAACTCAACGCCGTATTCCGCCTCGATACAAAAGGAAATATCTTTGAATAAGTAAAAAAAGCTTAATCGTAGTATAAAATAACTTTGTCGGAAACAAAATCGTGGCCTTAAACGAAAATAACTTGGAAGATAAAAGTTAATGTGGTCAGCGGGTTTTCCCAATAACGATTCCTACTGTATTTATTACAGTATAATGTTCCTTATTCCATTTGAGATGGTAGTTGATGAGTCAACAAACATTTCAGATATTATCCGTGATTTTTAAATTAATAGATATAAATTGTTAAGGAAATTTATCACTAGAGATATAGTAAGAACGGTATTGTTTTTAGGTGCCTCTAGGTACGAAAAAAAGGGAACGATTTTTTAAAAATATTTTAAGTCCTGGCCTGATTTTCTACATAATTGAAATAATGAAAGAAGACATGAGATAAGAACTAGCTTAGTAACCTGTAACTAGAAATGTTTCGCAGAAAAATCTCGTTTTCAAAAGATATCAGGCAAACTATAATAAAATAAAATCCCCACTTTAATTATCCTTGGGAACCTCAGCGTCTTCCAGTCAGCAACTGAAGCCAAATGTTAACATTAATAGTATACCTACAATTTGATTTCCATCTGTGGGATACACTAAATTCAACTAAATGTTATTATTTTTTCACTGTAATCCTCTCATTGAAACCTTTGTGGTACAATAGGGCACGTAGGAGGTTATATAAATTTATTTAAAAATGTTACGAAATAACCAAAAATTATTTCATCACCCCGATTGAATAATTTCTTGCTCTACGCTGTATCCCGCATGTAGCAAGGTAGGCAGAGGAATCCTAGTGTTAAGACACTCCACTCGCCAACTTCTGCCGAATTCTGGAAACATTGCATATTGAGTGGCAGAGCTCAACGACGCAAAGCAAAATATAATTTTAAATATTACATTTCCTCGGTTTAAGCGCGGCGTTGAGTTCTGCCACTCAACACGCAATGCCTCCAGAATTCGGCAGAAAATGAGGAACGGACTGACTTAATACTAGGTTCCCTCTGCCTACCCTGCTGTGTGCGGGATACAGCGTGAAACTGATTCATTTCCTCGAATGGAAATCGAACCCGCAACTTTCATGTAAACAGTTCACACGCTCGTGACCCTGCGCCACTACAGGCCCCAAATATTTATGAAATGATCCATTTATTCTTAAGATTTAAAGAAAATCATATAACAAAATTAATTTCCTACTTAATTCCTATATAAAAAATGTCTCAATATTAAATTTTGTCTGGAATTTTAACGCAATTGTTTAAGTAAAACAAAACGATCACCTTTCGTCAAGGCCAGTTACAGAATCCCGTTGGCCGTGGAGCAAGTATATATAATCCATAAAATGTGAAATTTATACGATCTTACAACTTACGTGCCTTGGATACCGGTGTTCAATACAATTACATATTGGGAAGTGAAAAATTAAACCTCCTCCTCTCCTCTAATTTTCACTGCATTTATCAAGGCATTGTGCGTTGAGTGGCGGTAATCAACGCCGGGATTTTGCTTTGGTGCCAAAAGGAAGAAATGAAAATAAATAATAATTCATTCCCCCGAATGGGGATCGAACCTACTAGTTGCGTTACAGTTGATTTTATCCTTGTAAAATTCAGTTAAGTTTTGTACTAAGAATTGTAAAATTGAAGTAGACTAGATAGATAGAGAAATACTGGCCAGTCGTGGCGCAGGGGCACAAAGTGTGACTGTAAAACCGACTGGTTGTGGGTTCGATTACCAATCGAGGAGATGAAATATTTATTTTAATTTATATTTTCATTTCCTCGCTCTGGTGTCGAGGACAAGCGCAACGCTGAGTTCTGCCACTCAAAACACAATGCCTCCAGAATTCGGCAGAAAGTGGGGAACGGAGTGTCTTAACACTAGGTTCCATCTGCCTACCCTACAGTGTGCGGGATACAGCGTGAATCTGATAAAAAAAAAAAAAAAATTACAAGTAAAAAATGTAAATATAAAATAAAAAATATAAAATAAAAATTACAAGTAAAATAATAAAAAAACCGATAATACATTTGCAGTAATATAACTGTAGCATGTACTGTACTGTAGCGACCTTATCACTATTAGTGATTAGATATAATAAAATATATAGAAAATTGACATTTAAGAAACGACTGGCTGTACACGGGTATGGGTTTGATTCTACTTCTACTGAGACCCAGTTTATTTTAAAAATATTATCGTTTTCCTTAGTTGCTCTGACAAAATGCGATGTTGGATTCTACTATCCATCACTAAGATGACCAGATAGTAAAAAAGTGGCTTATTTCTACATCTTTCCCTCTCACCTTGCATGAAGCGTGAGAACCGTAGAGATAATAAAAAAATATATTTATAAGAAAATGGTAATACACTATACAAAAGACCACGTACTAATATAAATTCCTTCGAAAACGATAAAGGAGGTTGTCAAACGTGTCTCGGAACACGTTTATCTAAAATTATCATACGATAAGTATCCTTTACGCCATATTATATAATTTAACGTAAGTTTTATATAGAATTGGGGACTGTCTAAACTGGCCCCAACCGGTAAAAGGTGCTACTAGAAAGTAATCTACTTTTACTTTTTACATGTATAATAAAACTGATGTTTCTTAATTTCTTCTTCAAATTGAAAATTTATAATAAAAGCTGAGCACGTAAAGCACTGGAGGAACCATTTGTGGTTCATCGAAACTATAATATTTTTTTAATTATTATTAGATATAAACTTTAATTATACTTAGTACATGAACGTATGAAAAAGATACAATTGCAAATTTTATAGTCGAAAAAATATGTATGAAAAAAAAAACACGGTCATTTTTCGGTCTGATTAAAACATAATGCAGCGTTATGTTCCGCTATCCAACGCATAAAATTATTTCTCTGTAAAAGTAGACCTCAAATGAATGTATTATTAACCTCGCAAAAACATTAAATATTTTAAAATTGATACTGGCAAAATATATTGAAAATCAGCTTCACTCTGTATCCCGCTTTTAGCAGGTTAGGCAGAGGGAATCTAGTGTTACAACACTCTGTCCTTTAATTTTCACCGCATTTATCGAGGCATTGTGTGTTGATTGGCGGAAAATAACGCCGGGATTTTGCCTTGGCGCCAGAGGGAAGAAATGAAAATAAATAACAATTAATTCCCCCGAATGGGGATCGAACCCAGAATAGTTGCATTACAGTTGATTTTGTCCTTGTAAAATGTATTATGCAGTAAATATAAATCATCTCACTCAATTAAGAATAAGATGTTTGCATTGCGTTATATGTAGGAATTACCGATTACATCAAGTTTCGCTGATAGCAAGACCCCGAATCCCCGTTATCATATAATATAACAACAAAAATACATTACGTATATATTATATATTATCAACATTTTCAACATTTAACCTAATATATTATCGAAAGTCGCTCACGTCCGCAGGCAATTGCATTATTGAACAACAAATGGACTGGACACGCTATTATTTTTTTTAATTTAAAACGTTTTTGGAGATTTGCGATCTGAGATCGACGGCATCTCAAGATCGATCTCATACTTGAGAGCGATTTATAAATACGGACCTAAATAACGTCCGCAATGGTTAATTATCATAGTGCTATATTAATACACTTTATAAGTATTTTAGAAATCTATTTAGGACAGTGAATTTAAATATCTTTCTAAATTACCTATAAGATCGAAGAGAATGCATTCGATTCTCGTGTTAACCAAACATCAAATTAAACCGTATTTCCGTACTTATATTACACACGTAATAACTTAATATACAGCCAAGGTGAAGCAAGATAAATCAATCGCACAGATATATAGAACTGCAATCTAGTGAAGACTTATAGGCGGTGACCTCAATCTGATAAGATATTTCATATATTTTATTATATTACTAGCCGCGATAAGTATTTACTTAAATGTTTTATAAAACAGAATGCTGATATTGAATCGAATTCCATATCATTATATATATGTATAATTTATTTACTATGAATGTATGTGGGGAACGGAGTGTCTTAACACTAGGTTCCCTCTGCCTATCCTGTTGTGTGCGGGATACAGCGTGAAACTGATTTAATTTTAATTTTTTTTCTAGAATAACATAAGGAATGCAAGAAAAACTAATGCATTTCTTATTGAATTCGAGCCGAAACAAATTAGGTTTTTATTGCCTTCTAGTACCGTATCGTATACTACATCATTTCATATGAGTAAATGAAAAGATTTTATGAAGCGTTTCAAATTGTTTATAAAAAATCTGTGTTTTTTACTATTTATATAATTATTAATAGAAATCAGCTTTATGATGTATTCTGTTCAAAGCAGGGCAGCCTGAGGGAACCTAGCGTTGAGACATTCCATTCCATTGTGACCGAAATTGAGTTGAGAGGCGAAACTTAACGCCGGGCTTTTGTCTTGGTCCCGAAGCGGTGAAATGCAAAAAATATATGACGGCCTCAAATTTATACATTTATTTTATATCAAATAATTATTTAATCAGTCTTGAACTAATTTCTTATTGTAATGAAAACCCTTTTTATAAGACAAAAAATTTTGTACATAATAAGCCATTATGTACAAAAGTTAACAGAATTTTGTGCCATTTTTATTATTTTTTGTTGAGACAGATGTTCCAAATATCGTATATAAATATATTACATTAATTTAAGTATAATATTATAAAGAATTTATCAATTTTTATGTGTTTAATGTAAAAATATTACACCTGAAAAAAATACACAATTTTTACAATATTGGCGAATACCGTACGATTATAACTACAAAACTATACTTCTAATTAAAACTTAAATAATGAAACTTCGTATATATTATGTACTCCTCAAAATGTAAAAAATATAAACTTTATATTTAAAAAATGAGATGAGAGCGAACTAGGCTTGTAAAGTTCACAGGGAAAAACATTAATTATCTACAAATGCCTACATATGTATATAATATTTTACTTTCAATCCATATAACTAGTAATTAAGTACTTGTTCTAAGTGCATTTTTAACAATATTTTTTACTTATTTTCTACAAAGTTAGTAAAATTTCGTAAAATAAAGATTTAAAGATTCAATTGAGGGCAGTCGTTGCGCAACAAGCGTGTGACTGTAAACGCGACAGCTTGTGGGTTTGATTCCTATTTAAGGAAATTAAAATATTTCGCCACTCAATACGCAAACGGAAGCGTCACGATGGGAACGGAGTGTCTGAACACTAGGTCCTCACTGCCTACCCTGCTACAGCTATGTGTACGATACAGTGTGATACTTAAAAAAAAAGATTCATTTACACAAAATAAAGTTTAGCTAAGTAAATATTCCTTCAACGTACAACGCTTCCCGACTTAGTATTTGTTATTCAAGAAACGATGTGTTTAAAGCTCAAGCAAAGAAAACTGAGTTTAAAGTGCATCAAAATTTATAACTGTACCAGCTTGTACCATTTATTTCTTCAGCTGGGAACCAAACGATGTTCTCTTACCCTTGGACACTCAATCAAATATCATTTAAAATATTTATTTAGAAAACGTATAAAAATTTGAACGTAGCGGGACTCGAACCCGCGCCTCCTGGAAACCGACCAGAATGTTTACCAGAATTTCTATTAGATTAACGGTACATCATATTATTACAAACCACTATACTATATGAGAATTTTTTATTTAATAAAGATAATGGTACACACGGTAACGTCAACAAAAAACGAACACCGTTAGGAGTCACGATTGTTTTCATCATCCAAAACTAATTCAAAAAGCGACCAGCTTTCTGAACTCTCGTAATGAAGTTGTACTTCGAGAGAGAGAGAGAGAGAGAAAAAAAAAGAGGGTATCAAAGCAAGCAAGTTTTAAAGTTTAAAATTAAAAGGCGCACGGCCAAATGTATTTGAAATTCTAATAGCGCTTTCGTCGCAGATAGCGTGCATTCTTAGTGGAAGGTGGTGTGACTCACAAATTTAGCTTACGGTACTCTATACAACTAGTTTTACGTCCTAATAATGTAGTCTGGTGTAATTGCTTCGAATATTCAATAGAATTGACTTTTGTTTAATGGCATGTGTAAAACACATACAAATTATAACACGTACATACATATAAGTCAGTTATATAGATATATTTAGTAAAAGTAAAATAAGTTTATTATTAATATAATAAAAGTAATATCTGAAACTAGAATTCATTTGTTTATTATCCTAAAATCCCTATTATCACTCCAAGGAGGGGTTTAAGAAAGTACGTTTGAGGATTGTTTTTATTGTCCACAAAATAAAAATGTATTTATTTACGTATATTCGTATTCTTTATAAAACAAAAAGTTTTTATGAATACAACCATACTGATTTAGAAACCTGAAAAAAGTAAATATTGAGATCTGCAATTTTCTTACACTTACAATTCAGCAGGGTCACTGGACAATCCACTGTCCGAACAAGAGCTACTAAGTCCCGGGGGTGAGGCATTATCAGTTGTCAAGTTGAAATCAGGCAAGGTCTCATCTAAAAAGTTCAACGACCCCTGTTCCAAGGAGAAAATGTTCTCCAGAATATCATCTGACGCCTGCCAGGAATCAGACTGCAACAAAACATTTTCACATAATTTTTTATCCTATATTAAACTATTGCAACAGGCTAGAATCCTGACCGATTTGATTTAATGGGTGTAGGTTCATTTTATAGGAGTATTTATCAGTTATGAAATCAGCCTATGAAAGTTCGTTATATTTTTGTCTAAACATATAAAGAAATTATATAATGTATATTATAAATGAATAATAATAAATAATATATATATATATATATATANTATATATGTATATAGACTGGCCCCTATATATATATATATAGGGGCCAGTCGTGGCGGAGCGGCACGAAGTGTGACTGTAAAGCCGACTGGTTGTGGGTTTGATCCCCACTCAAGGAGATGAAATATTTACTTAAATTTATATTTCCATTTCGTCGCTCTGGTGTCGAGGCAAAGTGCGGCGTTGAGTTCTGCCACTCAACACACAATGCTTACAGAATTCAGCAGAAAGTGGGGAACGGAGTGTGTTATACTTGGTTCCCTCTGCATACCCTGCTGTGTGCAGGATACAGTATGAAGCTGATTTATTTTATTTTTTATATATATAAGAGATAAATAATATTACTTTAATATGAAAAGGTTATTACTGACCAAGATATATTGAATATTGAACAAGTAGACATTTTAATTAAATGCAAAAAATATACAATTGCATCATATGCATGTTCTCAATAAGATTGTGCAATTGGAGCAAAACATTCAGCAAAAAAATGTACAATTCTGATTTACTTTCCAATAAGATAATGTTTAAAAAATGTTAATTAAATTAAAATAAATTATAAAGTTACAAACTTAACTGTAACAGAGTTAGTAGAGATAGTCATAAAACTTAGTCTAAAAACACTCCATTCTTTTCTTTTTGAACTAGATGCCATGTTTCATTGTGTCAATGACAAAACAGGCAATTGAAAATAATTATTTCCCTAAATTAGTTGAACCCACAACCATTGTGCTTATGGTGAAACATTGTTTACTGTACCGAAATGTCCACAGTAACATTTTTTATAGTCAGGTTAAAAAGTATTTAAATAATTACATATAAAGCATATTGAATATCAGTCAAACCCCATATAGTATAAAATTATTAGATTTAAATCTTGCAAACATTGCATAATTGTTTTTTTAATAACATATTTTTGATGTTATTGTTTAAACTATTCTCAATACAAGTATTATACTTTTAGTTATTTGCTAATTGGAGCAATTAGTAAAAGAAATAGAATTAATGATTATTTCACTAATTATATTTAGCAAATTAATCACAAATATTAGAATAATATTAAAAATGTAATTGAAATTCCAATTAAAATAATTTGAAAATTTAATATTATTTATTGATATCAATTGAAAAAAATCTAGAAATCTTTTTAAATATATTAATAATGTAATAATTAAAAAAAATTCTAAGCCAATTCAAGTTAAGATCAGTTTCAGTTGTGCCTTTTACTTCTGTCATATATAAGTTACTTTCATTTTCAACTTTTACTTAAGATGATAAGAGAAAGGAGATGCATTTCATTGTGCATATTTGATTAGTTATCTTAATTCAATTTAGTATCAGTGATAAAGTAGTCTAATCTATAATGAAAAACATTATTTTATCAATATGTGTCATGTTTCCTATCCTATTTCAAGTTTTTTTTATCATATATTGGACAAAATTTTAAATTTAAATAATAATTTTGTATTTTAAATTTAATATAATGATGAAAATCTTATTGTAAATCACAAATAATATTGTTATTGTCAATTATTTTTTTGTGTTTATGATAATTATTATACTTATAAATATATTACCTCAAGTAAGGATAATAGATCTAGCTTTTTATCCATTTTTATTTTGATATATTAAACTACACATTAGAAAATGCAATTCACTGTAATTATATAACTTCACTATATAATGCACTTTGTTAGCTTCCTCTCACTACAATCACAGAGTATAGTGTACGAAAAAGTTTTAAGTTAAAATTGATATATTCACTAGTGGATATTTATTAGGCATATGGTAGAAGCGACGACCGCATGGTGCCTAGCTGGCACTGCTTGTTTACGTCGTATAATACGCCGGGTTCGCAATACGCGCGCTGATAGCGAACTGACTGACTTTGGTAAATAACACGTTAGGGATACACCCGCGTACTAATTCGGCACTAATTTTATTGAGAAAACACCGGGTCGTAATTAAGAAATAGACACCGAGCCACGTCCGATCCAAAAACAAAATGAACGGATAGTCAGATAACGGTAAAAGTGGGAGCGTAAGCCCACGAAAGCTGTAGAACGAGGTGCAGTCACGATTTCATTGCTTCACCGCGCGTCTACTAAATCGCTCGCTCGTATATACCCTTCATTATAACGATCCATTTCTCTGTCTAGTGGCCTTTGGGCTAACAATAAACGCGTCTTGATACGTTATCAATTACGTTCTGTGAAATGTAAAGATACTAACCAATAGAGCTCCCGTATGGAAGCTTTCCATTTTGTCACTTTTAGAATTTATTTCGTCAAATTCTATTTCATTTCTGGATAAATAATCCAGGATATTACTCATGTCTTCATTAACGAGAGTCATGTTGGTTTAGATTTTTTCGATTGAATGACATTATGAATTTTAATTAGTTTCTCACTTCACTATTGTTTTGGTATCACCGTACTATTTACTATTATGTTTTTCTAGTGCTATATCTGTACAAAACATTGATTACAAAATATATATATTTCATCTAAAACATGACATTTCTTTACAACTTCCACGTTGGAAATAATGACGTCATGAAAGTTGGACACTCTTCGGCTGTTCATTGGCTTGGTATTTGACGCATATAGTAAAACAGGGTCGCCGGTTCCGCCATCTATTGATGCCGTGTGAAAATTTTACTGCGTTTAGTTTATGCACTAACATTAAAATGTTGAACTTTTAATATTTTTTATGCTAATTATTATTTCGGATTATATTTATTTTATCTCTTATAATAATATGTTATTATTTATATTAATATACAAAAAACTAAGGTTTAACTGTTTTTGTTTTATATTTTTGGTGAGCATTAATATGAAAATGTATCATGTAATCATAAGTTTTAATTCTGATGCAACGTTATTTATATATTGCAAATAAATACGTTAAGACTGGAATACATTTCACCCAGATTCTTGATCGAAGGAGTGAATAGTTACTGTAAGTTCTTGTAATTTCACTGGATTAATGAATAAAAAATACACCATTCAAATACAGTTGTTCATTCCTTCCTGTTTCTGTTTTCAAGGGATTGTGAGTTCAATTCCAAAAACTGTGCAAAATGTTTATATTTAAATTATTTTTCACATAGCACATCATATATGTTACTTCCAAATATATAATATTGCACTACAATATGTAAGGTTATAAATGTATTTTCATAAACTATTTTTAAAATGTACCTATAATATAAATCGATAAAAATATGTAAAACATCCATACAGGAATATTATTAAAGTTCAAGAAATATAGATATATCTAACATTTATGTCTTTTAAACATAGCTGGACAATAACCCTATTGTAGTTACACAATTGGATCACAATAGTATTGTATTTACAGTACAAGCGAGTTGCAATCTCAGAGGCAACGTAAACTTAACAATATATCATACTAATATTATAAATGTAACAGTGAAAGTTTGTCAGGCTGGATGTTTGTTCCACTTTCACGCAAAAATTACTGAACGGATTTGGATGAAACTTTATAGTAATATTGCTTATATGTCTGAATAACACAGGCTACAAACTATGTAGATATTTAACAATTTGGCTATAATATAATAAGCGGGCAAAGCCACGTTTGAGTACGTAACATTGATAAATATGGTACGTTTAATTTGCTAATAAGTTTCAATTATTAATATTGAGCGCACAATTATATACATTAACATTGTTATTAATTAAGGTAATTACTGTCATCTTTTTGCTCGTTAACGCTTTAAATTATGCTAGGAATCTCATTAAACATCAGTTTTACGATTTAAAGAAAATTATTATAGTATGGACTCGAAGACGTCCCAAACGCACAATGGAAGCGAAAAAAATATGTCATTTGATTTTATATAAATTACAAAAGCCAAGAACCCATAATATTAAATGAATTTATTAAATTGAATGAATATAACAATTTTCGGCCACTTTAAAAATGGCCCTATAAAATCGAAAAAGCAAAACAATTTTCCATATTATTGCTCGTCATTTAGTATCAGGCGCTAGCACTCGCCGTCGCGTGTGCTACTAAACCGGTGCAAGGAGAAATCGACCGTGAAGGATTGGAAATTCAAAAGTGGGTCAGTACTCAATAGTCTGAATGTTAGACTGAATGTTTCGAATGCAACTGTTGGACCTCAGTAGTGGCAAGGCTAATAAGTATTACGCGACGATTCTATTTATATGCTTTTGTTTTCATTTTATATAGATTTTATTATAAGTCAGTAATCGCTTTTAGAGGAGGATATTAAAATTAAATCAGTTTCACGCTGTATCCCACACTGCACACAGCAGGGTAAATAGAGGTAACCTTGTGTTAAGACACTCCATTTCCCACTTTCTGCCGAATTCTGGAGGCATTGATTGGCAGAACTCAACGCTGCGCTTTTTGCCTCGACACCAGAGCGAAGTAATGGAAATATAAATTTAAGTAAACATTTCATCTCCCCGAGTGGGGATCGAACACACAACCAGACGGTTTTACAGTCACACTTTGTGCCCCTGCGCCACGACTGGCCTCAAAATCTAAATTACGTACTTAATGTGATTAGTTTAAGATAATGAATAAGCTTATTATCAAATATGTTTTTATATCTATTCCTTCAAGCTTTAAGCCTTACTTGAGTGTTAACTGAATACTACGAACTTTTAAGTTACTGTTTCCTGTCTATGTTTTAAACAATCCTACCAATATTAATAATGTATAACCTAAGCTTTTTCGATATTCAAGTCTCGTTTCTTCTTTTATACATTTATGAATTCTGACCGAAAATAAAACCCATATTTTTTGTGATTTTACCTTTAGCAAGAAATCTGAATTGCCTTAAAAGGTTATAAAACTCTTTGAAGCATTCCTAAAACTTTACCCTTTCTTTTTCAAGGGCTGTAAGTAGATACTTCCTTATAGAACGTAGGTAATAAATTAAACCTTAACCTATATAATATATTTTCATAATTTTTAGAAAATATTTGAATAGATGCTGAACTATTTATATACCTACTAAAAAACCAACACGCAGACGGGTAGGCAGAAGGAACCTAGTGTTAAGACACTCTGTTCCCTACTTTTTGCCGAAGTTTTCGAGGCAAAGTGTGTTAAGTGGCGGAACTCAACGCCGGGATTTTGCCTCGGTGCATGTGCGAAGAAATGAAAATATTAATTATTAATAATTCCCCCAAGTGAGAATTGAACCCACAACCGTCGCGTTACAGTCACATCCTTGTACCTTTGCGCCACGACGGGTTCATTTATATACTATACTGTATTAAGCTTATTTTCTTTTCCATTATTTATTCGTGGCATTTGGATTGTAATGTAATCTTTTAAAAAACACTAGATGGCATAATATTTCCTAAATTTACTTTAATAATTAAAGTTAAACGGAAAAATCCGTTTAAAAGAAAAAAGTAAATTAAATGAGCTTGACGCCGTATCCCGCACACAGCCGGGTAGGCAGAGGGAACCTAGTGTTAAAACACTCCGTTCCCCACTTTCCGCCGAATTCTGGACATTGCGTGCTGAGTGGTGGAACTCAACGCCGCGCTTTGCCTCGACACCAGAGCGAAGAAATGGAAATATAAATTTAAATAAATATATCATTTCCTCGAGTGGAGATCGAACCCACAACCAGTCGCGTTTACAGTCACAATTTGTGTCTGTGCGCTACAACCGGCCTCCATTTGACAGAAATATTGGTATATTACCTATATAAATTTATGGTTTAATCTATATGAAAAAAAAAGACATATTTTACCAACATCGTAATAAAGTCTGACTATTTTGCATATTTGTTGTTATGTAAAATGTTAGTTTCGCATGTAAATTTCGTTGCAGTAGATTTTCATATGTGACTGATTTAATATTTCGCGAGTGGCGTGTGTGGCTTATTTTAAAAAATATATATAGTCTGTGCAATGCTCATGGACGCTAGCAAAAGAGTATTCTTTTATCTCTTTTAGTTTTAAATATTATTTGAAATATAGCTTCCAAAATTTGTATTTAACAGAGATTTTAGTATATTTCAAGCTTAGTAGAAAATATGGTTATTTGGTTTTATACATTTCAGTATGAAAAAATGTTTTTTTATAATACGAAAAAAATATTTAACAACAATTGTTAACAAAAAATATATATATTATAACAAAGTCCCTGAAATTATAACTAATGAGAAATACATTTTAATATTTTTTTATTTTTTTTTAATATATTTATTGTAAGTGTGGAAAAATATTTTCTCTTGTTCTCATATTATAAATTGTTGATATTATATTATCTATGCTATCTATAAATTGGAGAAAAAAATGGAAAAATGTCAACATTACTTTCTAAAAAACCCATTACAGTTAAAAGGATAATATGAATCATTTCGACACTTCAATTGGACTATGAACTACTAAAATTAAAAAGATCACAATATGTATTTTTTTTATTATATCACCTATAATATTAGTAAATGATATGATTTGATTGTATAAGTTGTTAAACTTGAGCTTATACATAGAGGAACTGCAGCATATTTGGAATACTAGTTTGTTTTTTGAGAATAAATTTAAAGAGAAATGGGATGGCTCAATAAAAAATACTTTAAATTATTGCAAAAGTATTAAACTTTAATAATAATAACCATCAAACAGAACAAAAACCAGATACATTACCAAATGGTTATAAAATTAAAAAAAATACAAAAGCTAAATTTGACTTAGGGTGCAGGTAATTTGGAATATAGTATTCCAAATTATAATCACGTTTTTTCTTTGACCATTGCAAATATTTTTTCTTAGAAACTAATAATAGATTTCTTTTCTTATAACAGTTTTATAGTCTTTATGTGTCTAGGTAATAATTTTTTTAAATCAAAATATCTAAAAATTGTATCTAATTATTAAGTAATTAGCTTCTCTGAGAAACACTCGAACTTCTTCACTGAAGTAGTATTTTAGTCCATGAAAGTGAACTTTATGCGTACAATGAGGTGGTAGTGATAGGATAGTCACGTAATGCTGTTTTGCTAGATCTATCAACTCTATATTCTTAGTGTGCAACATAATTTGGAATATTCCAAATTATGCTCACTGTCAGTATTCCACATTAACAACATACCATTCTAACCGAAAACTCCATGTGATATTTTTTATTTTAAAAATATTCAAAAAATCTAAATTGTATAAGAAACCAACAAGGTCACTTAATTGTTTAAATAATTACAATGAAGATTTTACTTATAACAGTAAATGATTAACACTGATTGCATTCTTCCTGAAAAAGTTTTCAAACCAGGCGTCTCATTCCCTTCGCGCTGGTAGCCGGAATGTCAAGATGATGTCTTGTTTTTAATACTCAATGACTCTGTGTGTCTTATGACGTTGTGTTTATGGTTAAAAAATAGAGACGGCATTTATATTCATTTAGATAACGAAGTATTCCAAGTTACCTGCAGTATTCCAAATATGCTGCAGTTCCTCTATATTACGAAATTCATAGTAAATTTCTTTGAAGATATTAATTAATAATTTTTTTTGAGCTTCACACAATATAAAACAGACAGACAGACAGGGAGATCCCACTGTGAGAGGTAGAGTGTCAAGACATTCCGCCTGAATTCAAAGCGTGCCTAGTACTTATCTGTAGAATGATGGACTGGCCTCATAGAAATTTCATTTAAATATTTATTTAAATCAGTTCCGGAGTGAGAGTGGCGGAACCTATCGTCCCATACGTTATTCATCAGTTATCACATCAACGGGGAAGTACTGACGCTCATCTCCTCGGGGGGAAGCCCTGGCATCTTGCGCTCGTATGGTGTTTGGTACTCCGTTCTCTCTCTGTATAGCTAGGCATAAAACGTAAAATATATCTTCCAGTTTTGTGTATTCAGTTCATATAATAAAAAGAGAAATTTTTTTTGTTACTGTAGCTACAAAGAGCTAGGTACATAAAATAAATGAGTCCTCATACAAAATTTATAACTGTAACCATAACATTACGTTGACTTTCTTTATAAACCTTGGCTAATAAATCTTGTTTATATTTTTACCTTTAAAATAAAATGTTTATTTAAAAGTGAAAAGATGTCGTTTAAATTCGTTAAAGTAAATTTAGTAACGTAAATTTTATAATTTGACGTAGCAAATTTTAACATAGATGTTTACCAAAAAAATATGTATCTACTACCCTTTAGGGAGGTACCTCTGCCAGTAGACTTAAATCTAAAATATTTAAAATTAAAATAATAATGGCACTCAATGCTATATATACCTGTTTTAATTAAAACTTTTCAAAAAATATAAAATAAATATAATACAATAATTTTATTTTTCTGAAATAAAAGTGTATTACAATTTTTTGTGTTTTCATTAAGATAACGTCCTTACAGCATTTAAAAATATAAATGCTGCCACAAAAATATATTGTTATACATTTGTTCTCGCTGTCAGAGTTTGTGACTTTTTGTGATAAATATATAAATACAAAAACATATATTATATATAAATATATTTAGGAAAAATATACATTTATTTACATCTCTTTTTCAGTTTCAAGCTGTATCCAGGATATAGCAGGGTAGGTAGAGGGAACCTAGTGTATTTCGTTCCCTACTTACCGCCGATTTTTCAGGTCATTGCGTGTTGAGTGGCTGATTTCAACGCCGCGCCTTTGCCTTACTGCCAGAGCGAAGATAGGAAAATATTAATAATTGATAACAGATTCACCGAGTGGGGATCGAACTCACTCACTGTCACGATAAAAGTTCACACGATTGTGCCCCTGCGCCATTACTGCCTCTTTATTCATTTATTCTTTTTTAAGTATTATTCCACACTAAAGAAAGAAAAAAATATTTAGAAAACTTACATTATTTTATAACGTAACGGGATTCGTAACTGCGCCTTTTAACCAAGAATCCAAGCGCTCCAATTAAACTATAAGTCCTTATCAAGCTACAAAATAGTATGTCAAAATTCATTTACGCTTATTACAATTATTTCTCGTGTATTTTCCTGATATCATATCCTTGAGTGTCATAATATTTCCCTAAGGATATGTCCGTAGACATCGAGAAACAAGGCTGTTATTCATTTCCTTTTTTTAAATATTATTTTGTTAGCTTGACGCTGTATCGCCATTCCCCATTTTCCGCTGATTTCAGAAGGCATTGCGTGTTGAGTGGCGGAACTCAACGCTGCGCTTTGCCACTTGCAAAATATAATAAGAAAAATATTTCGAAGAAAAAAAAATCAGTACCCAATATTATTTTAAAAAACACTTTACGTCACTTAAAAACAGTTTATAAACCATGACAAACCAAATAAAATACTCCTCGTTGAGCTTAGAAGTACGGTGACTGATAAAGGAAGTTTCCCATGAAGGCTTTGTAAGAAAACTAGGGAAGATTAATCGACTATAAAAAATGTAATATAACGATTTTAAACTTTAGTTAGCTTCACGCTGTATCCCGCACACAGCAGGGTAGGCAGAGGGAACCTAGTGTTAAGACACTCCGTTCCACACTTTCTGCCGAATTCTGGAGGCATTGCGTGTTGAGTGGCAGAATTCAACACCGCGCTTAATCTCGACACCAGAGCGAAGAAATGGAAATATAAATTTAAGTAAATATTTCATCTCCTCGAGTGGGGATCGAACCCACAACCAGTCGGTTTTGCAGTCACACCTCGTGCCGCTGCGCCACGACCGGTCTCTTAAACTTCTTAAACTTTAGTATAATTTAAAATTAAAATCACTTATATCAAGTAATATATTGCAATAGTATGATAGCTTCAATTTATTTTGTTAATATTTTTTCTTCAAGTTTGTCAAAGTGAACCTTGTCTCAAGACTCCGTTCTCCTTCGAATCCGAAATTCGAAACATTATGTATGAGTGGAGGAAATCAACGCCACGCTTATTCTTTCTAGAGCAGAGAAATGAAAATAATTGAAAATAAAAATAAAAAAAAAATATTGTTTTCGCAAAATGTTGCAATTGTCTGAAAAAAGAATGTATCAGGCAGAGAGCCAAAGGATAAATAATATTAAGGGCCAGTTCACCACTGGCTGATAAAGTCCCGGACAGCCGTATCTGTCAGACAAGCTATAATTTTTGGTTTCACAGGTCTCGAATAGCAGTACCTAGTACCTACCTAGATACACATTTGACACATGTATTTCATTTTTATATACTTATTTGTAATTTAAAAATGTAACAAATCGTATTAATTGTTATTATTGCTATTATCGTTCATTAATGAGAAAATTATTCTTGAAAATATCAGAAACAGTTATCTTATTTACTATTTGAAACTTTATTCGTAACCGGTGAAACTGGCCCTAAGCTCTCTATACAATTTTATTGATGAAATAGGAAGAATTGGAAACATGCCACGATTCTGTAACAACTAGTTTAAAATATATAATAATTTAATCATTCTTCTTCTTGGCATTAATGAAGAATAATTAAAATACCAAATAGAAGAATCATTTAAATCATTATAAAATGAAAATAATCTAATTAATATAATAAAATGTATTTTTTTTCAGCTTCACGCTATATCCCGCACGCAGCAGGGTAAGCAGAGGGAACCTACTGTTAAGACACTCCGTTCCCCACTTTCTGGCGAATTCTGGAGGCATTGGGTGTTGAGTGGCAGAACTCAACGCCGCGTTTAACCTCGACACCAGAGCGAAGAAATGGAAATATAAATTTAAGTAAATATTTCATCTTTTCGAGTGGGGATCGAACCTACAACAAGTCGGTTTAACAGTCACATCTGCGTCACCACTGGCCTCAAATGTAAAATTAATTGAGTTTTTTGGTTATGGCATTTCGAGTGTGTCATATAAATTTTCTACAGTATGTTTTTACGTCAGTATGGAATATTACAATATAATTTACGGGTGCAGGTTTTTGACAGTTTACTAGAAGTTTGATAATAAACAAAACAAATAAACGTGACGATCGTTTGACGTCTTGTGGGATGTTTTTTAAACTAAGATATTGTAACTTAAATTTACATGGTAATTAATGTATTCTTAAATATACTCTATTATTATTTTTTCCGATTTATTTGAATTAGAGGCCGGTCGTGGCGCAGCGGTACGTGGTGTGACTGTAAAACCGACTGGTTGTGGGTTCGATCCCCACTCGAGGAGATGAAATATTTACTTAAATTTATATTTCCATTTCTTCGCTCTGGTGTCGAGGTTAAGCGCGGCGTTGAGTTCTGCCACTCAACACGCAATGCCTCCAGAAATCGGCAGAAAGTGGGGAACGGGAGTGTCTTAACACTGGGTTCCTTCTGCCTACCCTGCTGTGCGCGGGATACAGCGTGAAGCTGATTTATTATTTTTTCCATATTTACACTATATCCCGCGTGTAGCAGGGTAGGCAGAGGGAGCCTATTTTAAAGACACTCGGCTCCCCACTTTCCGCAGAATTTTGGAAGCATTGCGTTTTGTGTGGCGAAGTTCAACTCCGCGCCCTCCAGAGCCAGAGCTTTCACACCAGAGCAAAGAAATTAAAATATTAAATATGAAGAAATTAATCGAAAGGAATCGAACCAACAATCTTTCGCGGTTACAGTCACATGCTCGCTTGTGCATCCACACCACGACTAACCTGGTTTATTGATTACAATTTTACAAGTTAAAATTATCTTTATTTTTAAATCTTTAAATTTATTCTCTCTGTGGTAATATTTTGTGTGATTGTATGTGATATACACAAGTCTAAAAACATTGTAAAATTTTTTTACAATGTTTTTAGACTTGAGTATATCACATACAATCACACAAAATTTACCACACATTTGAAAATGGGGAACGGAGTGTCTTAACTCTGTCTACCCTGCTGAGTACAGGTGATACATTTATACCTACAATTTTTGTAAAATGTCTAAATTATGATTGTATGTAACTTTAGTTCATGGCGTTAACGGTGAATAAGCCTGCGCTTTAACTCTTTCACATCCGGTGAAGTTTTTGAACCATAACGATTAGAATTACTGGTGTATAGAAATAAAAAGAGGCACCTGTAGCAAAAATGTGCATAAATAATTTTAGTCTGGCTCCCAACCTGTTTCAATTTTCCCAGAACTGTTTTATTCTTAGATAAAAATATAAATCAAATTGTTGAGTAATTACAAATGTTATATTTCATATCTATTTATTATCTTCCTATTTATTATCTTGAGGCCAGTCGTAGCGCAGCGGCACGAAGTGTGACTGTAAAACCAACTGGTTGTGGATTCGATCCCCACTCGAGGAGATGAAATATTTACTTAAATTTATATTTCCATTTCTTCGCTCTGGTGTCGAGGTTAAGCGCGGCGTTGAGTTCTGCCACTCAACACGCAATGCCTCCAGAATTCGGCAGAAAGTGGGGAACGGAGTGTCTTAACACTAGGTTCCCTCTGCCTACCCTGCTGTGCGCGGGATACAGCGTGAAGCTGAATTAATTTAATTTAATTTTTATTTATTATCTTTATATATCTATTAATTATAGTAAAAGAAATATGAGCATAAAATTTGCTAGAATGGGGAGTCTCGTTAATGAATATATATTGAGATTGAGGCTGTCGTAGTGCCGACTTACAACCTGTGCAACTGGCACACAGGTTTGATTTGATTCATACTCGGGAAAATTAATTATTTTAATTTCTTCGCCCATTAACAAGACAAAAGGCGGCGTTGAGCTCCACCGCAATATCTCGAAACGACCTCTCTGCCTACCCCGCTATGCTATCACAACGTGAAACCATAAACAAAAGAAAGATAATATTGAATCGTATGTATACTAAAGCAACATTTTACTAAAATGTTTTTTAAAGTTTTATTTTTTAATATTTATAAATATGAATTTTAACATTTAAATATTAATATATTTAAGAAATCGACACATTGTGACTATATATTGAGAATGTCTTTATAAAGAATGCATTGCAATGCATTGATTGCAAGTACGATAAAAACTATGATTTATCATTAATCTACCCACAATTATTTATTTAAATTATTTTAGTATATTGTGTGTACAGTATAATATTATACAAATTACCTGAAATCTGATTTTATATTTTGATACACTTATAGAGGTTTACTTATATATATAGTAGGTATATCATAATCGTGTGTGAATAAAGGGATACATTATACGTAGTTAGCTTTATAATTATTTGATAACACATGTACATTTTTGTCAATATAATATAATGTAGTACTGAATACGCATATGTAGCTTTTGTCATGCCTTAGGTGTAATGAAAAGAAACATCAAATATTTAAGCTTATTTGCCTAAACGTAGGAGATTTCAATGTTATTATACTATGAATAATAATAAACTAAAGAAGATATTTTTTATACGATATATAATTTTATAGAAGATTTACGTTATTTCACGTAACCTTAATTAACAAATTAATTAAAAAAAATAAATAAATTAGCTTCACGCTGTATCCCGCACACAGCAGGGTAGGCAGAGGGAACCTAGTGTTAAGACACTCCGTTCCCCACTTTCTGCCGAATTCTGGAGGCATTGCGTGTTGAGTGGCAGAACTCAACGCCGCGCTTAACCTCGACACCAGAGCGAAGAAATGGAAATATAAATTTAAGTAAATATTTCATCTCCTCGAGTGGGGATCGAACCCACAACCAGTCGATTTTGCAGTCACACCTCGTGCCGCTGCGCCACGACCGGCCTCGAACAAATTAATTAAAATAAAAATAAAAAGGATCATGTCAAAAAGAAAACATTGCGAACACGAATCACAAACCACCATTATACAGACATAAAAAAAATATCAATAATACCATCACAATAAAATACTACTACCACAAAAAAAAAAAACCAACGAAATCCCTAAACACAGGCAAACTTTCTAGAGGCTGGCAAGCCTGCTCCAATCGCGGCGACGAGAGCAAGCGAAACGACGGCCAGCGCCAGTCTGCATCACGTGTGCGAATGTGGTGGTCGTGTCGTCGTTGCTCGCCACGTAATCAACACGCGCTTTGACTCTCGTGCAGTGGTATATAATGACTATTGTGCTCTGTGAAATATAGTGGATGTTGCTTTAAGTTTGTACGTGATTTATATGTAAATTAAAACGAATTAGATGTGATTTGTTACGGGATGAGAGGTGAACGCTCGTCACAGCGGCGCCGACTCTCACCGGCTAGTATTGTCTAAGTGCCACGGAATCTTGGTCCTTCCCATCGGACTCCATCGGAACATCCGTCTCTAGATTATTGTAAATCACAAAAAGTCCATTGCTCAGTCGCCAAAACAATTCACGAAACGATGGAAAACAGATAAGATATAAATATATAATGGTTTTGTTAATTATTTATTGGAAAACGTTAAAACAAAAATGTCGTCCGTGCAAATGTTTATAATACATTAGTCACTAACTATAAACTAACTGTACTGTGAGATATGAAGATAATCTGTTGGTAGATTGCCCAATATTCATTGAACGAAGCTAAAACAAATACCGTTTTGATTGTTTTAATTATAAATATGCAATGTTTTGCTTTCTTTACCGATTTACACGGTTTAATTATTTTTTCGTTTATAACTCGTACGGTATCAGTTACAATAATATTTATGTTATATATATATATATATGTTAATGTCTGAACATATTTAATAAGTTTAATAATGAACAAACTGATTTTTACATTGTATAAATGATATATTCATTTTTAACCTAAGTAGGTAGTACATGTAGAAAAAAAACGTAGGTAGGAATAGTTTTGTATCAATTTAATGTTAGTTAAATGCTAATTGAGGTCTTAGTGTTTCCATAAAACGGTTATATCTAAATTAAACACGATTACAGTAAACAAGACCGTGTCACAAAAACTTAAAGCTTTAAATATTAAATGTTTTTAATATTATAAAAACCACTTAAAAACTATTGAAAGTAAAATAACATAAAATATAAATCAACGTTATTTGCATATACAATTATTTAAGTAAAATTTAATACTTTTTTAATTTAGAAGAAGGAAATCTATGGTTATTAACTTTAAAGGAATGTTGTTTATATTTTAATAAGTTATTTAAATTGTACTTTAATGCAGTAAAGGAATCTGTCGAGTGTTGATATTTAAATAATCAATTCTCCCATTATTCGGGCAAAAATCAAATTGCTGTAAAACAAATACGCTCACACAGCGAATAGCAGTTGAATATTCAATATATAATATATACACGGCAAATACACATAAACGGACTGAATAAGCGATAATAAGGTGAAATATCATTTCATATCAAACATTTTTTTATCAGCTTCACGCTGTATCCCGCACACAGCAGGGTAGGCAGAGGGAACCTAGTGTTAAGACACTCTGTTCCCCACTTTCAGCCGAATTCTGGAGGCATTGTGTGTTGAGTGGCAGAACTCAACGCCGTGCTTAACCTCGACACCAGAGCGAAGAAATTAAACATATCAAACATGTTTCTAAAATATACGAAAATTTGCGAATCCTTATCAAGTGTGTTGTCTATATGTGAAACAATAAGTAAAAAAAAACAACATAATAAGTGATTTATATAACCAAACTAGAAATATATATAATATTTTTTTATTGAGGCCGGTCGTGGCGCAGCGGCACGAGGTGTGACTGCAAAATCGACTGCTTGTGGGTTCGATCCCCACTCGAGGAGATGAAATATTTACTTAAATTTATATTTCCATTTCTTCGCTCTGGTGTCGAGGTTAAGCGCGGCGTTGAGTTCTGCCACTCAACACGCAATGCCTCCAGAATTCGGCAGAAAGTGGGGAACGGAGTGTCTTAACACTAGGTTCCCTCTGCCTACCCTGCTGTGTGCGGGATACAGCGTGAAGCTGATTTTTTAAAATTTTTTTATTCGAGCATTTTTCCTTGAAGGATTTGAATGTGCTATCCTTGCAGACTGCTAGTGAGTACGTTGAATCATAGTGTACAACGAACTGTGCAACTATTCCAAATAAACAATACCATATCAATTTATTTGATACAGAAACGAAAATAGCTATTCTACATGATTTAATACCATCATAAAATATCCTACCAGTATAATATTAACTAATTTATATACTTATAATGCATATAATTTAGTAAATATGAAGGCCAGCTGTGGCTCAGGGGCACAAAGTGTGACTGTAAACGCGACAGGTTATGGATTCGATTCCCACTCATGATAACGCACGAACGAGTACTAGGTTCCCTATGCAGGATACAGCTTGAAGCTGACAATAACAATATTAATAATAATAAAATTACTTATTCTTCAATTAAATCTACACATATTTCAAAATAGAACCAATTTCATCATATTACCAAGAAACTTGTAGTAAATTATTGATACAATAAAGTATGAAAGCCATTTAAACGCTACTATCAATAGCTCAGTACTGATAACAGTATATTTTTATCATATCGGTATCGATACGTTTATTATTAGTAATTAGATGTTGAACATCAAATGAGTGTGTTTTAAGTACAATGAACTTATCTTAGTTGAACGAGAGAGATAGGGAGAGATTATGTTGACTTTTTTTCTTCACGCTGTATCCCGCAAGTAGCAGATTAGGCACAGGGAACCTAGTGTTAAGATATTCCATTCTCCACTTTCCGCCGAATTCTGGAGGCATTGCGTGTTGAGTGGCGAAACTCAACGCCGGACTTTGCCTCGGTACCAGAGTGAGATGAAATATTTACTATTTTCATTGCCTCGAGTGGGAATCGAACCCATACTTTAATGTTTGTGGAATAGGCAACTAAGTTATTATATTTATTAGAATCGTTATATGTTTATACTTACGATAAAATAGGTAGATTTGATATTCAATAAAATATTGTTGAAGATAAATTCTCTTACATTATACAAACGACGTTAAGCTGCATATATGAATAAAGAAGTACACTAGAAAGCTAAACTCTTTATTTTTTTTTATGGAAACGTATGGGGAACAAATCTTTTGATTTAGCTTAACTGTTTAATACTTATTTATTTTCCAATATTGTCGCAATTCTCTTTAAGAGAATTTTCAAAAATAACTATCTATTTGGGAAGATAAGAATGATTTCTTCCTTTGATTTTGTATTAAGAAAACGGATTTAGATTTTACAACTAACTTTTCTGGGAAGGATTAAGATGTGGGCTGAAAAAAAAGACAACCGTTAGAACATTCCTCCAAAGTTACTTATTAACTATTAACGTATACAAAAACGATCAATGTAAAACATATGAAACGACAGAAATACCACACCCACGCTGGATATAAACCCGCTCATTTTACGATAACATTAAATTCGCAATTTCAAAACGTGAACTAAGGCAACGTCCTCTACATTTCAGTTTAAGATTAAAAAAAAAGCTACCAAAAACAAAGAAAAAAAAACCACTTAGTTGTGTGTGTGCCATGCTGACAAGTACTAGCTCGTGAGTGTGAGTGCGATGGCGCGGGTAGTAATACTATCCTTTGCCATCTTGGTGTCTTTGATGTCGTTGATGAAAGTGGCGCTTGCGCATTATACGCCGACATGGGCTGTCCACGTACCTGCTGGGGACGAGGCTGCGGACGCCGTCGCCTTGGAACACGGCTTTGTCAACCTTGGAGAGGTAAGAGAAAGATTAAACTACTAAGAACTGTATGGAATGCTGATAATATTGTCTTATCTCTTAATATTTCTTATTGTTTTAATGGAACAATACAAAACCTTAACATTGTGCCATAACTGATATTGAGTATTCAAACTGTTATACTAACATTGGCCGATTTGCGGTTTCCGCGTTAATTTCGCACCTTACGCACGGTACAAGGCCAGTCTGTTACAGTGTTACCATAATCTAGGGACAAAGAAACCTAGTACTATGTATTTAATATTAAAGATATACATAAATATAATAATATTTTTTTAAATAGATATTCTTTATATAAACATACAAAGTGGAATTCGAACCTATCATAAACTATACAAACAGCCACGTCTAAAATGTGCTACAATAGTCATTTTAAAAAGGAAACGACGAAAAACGAGAAAGCGGACAACGAGAGTGGATCCAAATATCCACTAGGTTATCTCGATCTATTTTATAAAAAAAAGTTGCCAGTAGAATTTGAAACGATATATATTATATTGTTACTTTGTGGCTGTGAGGTTAAGAAACCTATATTATGTGATAAATCACGAGTATTTATGTTTATTATATTTAAATTATGAATTAGGGGTAAAGTAATGTCAAAGTAGAACGTTTTAGTATATTTTTAGCTTCCTGTCATATTTCGCACAGCAGGGTAGGCAGAGGGAACCTAGTGTTAAGATACTCCATTCCCCAATTTCCATCGAATTCTGAAGGCATTGCGTATTGAGTTTAAAATCTCAACGTCTTTGCTTCAACACCAAAGCAAAAAAAAAAAAATTCATCGAGTGGGAATTGAAGCCACAATCTATCTCGTTTACAGACACACGCCTGTGCCCCACCAACACAACTAGCTTCAATTAATACCATTAATGTATAAATATGAAAATATAAAACCAAGCTGAACTCATTCTGTTATTAAAGCGACCGACCGCGCTGTATCAAATGGCCGCGTCGTCAAGACTGCTGCAGTATGATAAAATTAGTGAGTTATTTTGAGTCGACCACATATGCTGCAAACCTATGTAAAACTAAATTAAGGGAAACGTCCAATTTTGTATGTTTGTCCACGTTGTACGATTCTATGATATGATTTGTAAACTACAATTGAAATGTATAGAAATAATAGTTTAAAATGCCTATATTGTTAATAATATTATTCAAAATTTTAAATCAGAGGCCAGTCGTGGCGCAGCGGCATAAAGTGTGACTTTAAGACCGACTGGTTGTGGGTTCGATCCCCACTCGAGGAGATGAAATATTTACTTAAATTTATTTTTCCATTTCTTCGCTCTGGTGTCGAGGCAAAGCGCGGCGTTGAGTTCTGCCACTTAACACGCAATGCCTGCAGAATTCGGCAGAAATTGGGGAATGGAGTGTCTTACGCTAGGTTCCCTCTGCCTACCCTGCTGTGTGCGGGATACAGCGTGAAGCTGATTTATTTTATATTTTAAATCAGAGGCGAGGCCAGCCATGGCAAGGCTAATATTTTCTTTCTGGTGTGGAGGCAAAACGCGGCGTTGAGTTCAGCCACTCAACTCGCAATGTCTCCTGAAGTCGTGGTACAGTAGCACAGGCGTATGATAGTAAACGCGACAAGTTGTGGGTCCGTTTCCATCTCGAAGAAATGAAATATGTAATATTGTCATTTCTTCGCTCTGGTGAGGAGGTAAAGTGTGGCGTTGAGTTCCGCCCGTCAACATGTAATGTCTCGAGAATTCGGTGGAACGGGGCGAGTGGAGTGTCTTAACACTAAGCTCCCTCAGCTCTGCTACATGAGGGATACAGTTAAAAGAAAATATTTTAAGTGAATAGGAATGCCAGTGCAGTTCTGTTTAGATAACTAATAGTATTAAAACGCTATCCCAAAAGGAAATGTTGGTGAAGCAGGAGATGTTTTAACATTTAAATCTCTTAAACTAATTCGACTTCCATTTAAAGAAAGCATTCGCCACAAGATGCGGGGAGACAAAAATAAACGGAGGAAATTTAAGTGGGAAGACTTATTTATTTAATGTGACATGGATTCGTCTGTTTATAACGCACTATTTTAGTTTCGAGGGACGACAGCTCTTCGATACTAGGCATTGGGAACCACAAAAGGTTATGGATTGTGATTATTCATTTTTAAGATGAATTTGGGGAAATTAAATATTAAATATTTTAGTTTTAACGCTCTAGTGTCTAGGTAAAGCACGGTGTTGAGTCCCATTACTTAACACGCAATGCCTCCAGAATTTAGCGAAAAGGGGGGAACGGAGTGTCTTAACATTAGGCTCTCTTTGCCTACCCTGCTACATGCGGGATACTTCGTGAAGCTAAAAAAATAGAAGATATACGACTGATTAAACGAAAACAAACAGTAGATCGCTAGCAAGCAATTACATATACACATAGTGTTGAGTAATTGTATTAGATACTACATTATATGGGGAACGGAGTGTCTTAACACTGGGTTCCCTTTGCCTACCCTGACGTGTGCGGGATATAGCGTGATGCTGGTGTATTAAAAATACTTTTAAACTTAAATGTAGTAAAGTCTAAAACTGGAAACATAATGCTTTGTTTCCATATGTTCTATAATATTTGAGTAACTAATCGGACTTTGAGTTTTAAAGCTAAAGAAATTAAAATAGATCCGGTTCAAGAAATGTGTTGTGTTCCAAACATCATATATCACACTATACTAATTCTTCCATTTTATTGTAATCCAACGGATTCAAAGGAACTCATAAAAATTTTACGACTATTTATTGGGCTACATAACAAACGCATCAATGGTTTTTTTTTTCACGGTAGCGCGAGATTCATTGTTGATATTAAAGCAATAATGGTTGGTTTTTTTACAGTTTTTTTTTTCATAAACATATATTTTTTTATTTTTTTTTAATTTTTTTGTATATGGCGGCACATATTGAACCTGATGTTAAGGTGGTTCCCTTTAAATATCCCGGTACTTGAAAGATATTGCATGTTGTCAGAACCTAACGCCAGATTACCAGATCAGACTAATCGAAAAATCATTTCGCTGAGCGGGGTTCGAAATCACAACCACGACCACAATATACAAGCCATAACTAAGCTTCAATCGCGCGCATAAGTAATAAGATATCCTTTAAAGACCTATACAATATTTTAAGAGCATCCAGCTATCAGCACCATTTAGAATAAAAGCCGTCGTATGATAGAGAGAGAACCGATGCTTTGATGCTGCGATACAAAAGGATGCTGTCATTTCGCCATCGACACGTTTTTGATAGGAAATAGAACATGACGCAACTCGACATTCAGTTTTTTTGGAATAGAAATATTGTAGTTCAGAATTAAATTGTTAATTGGATTTTTATAAAAACGTGAATTTTAACGTTGACATTTGTGAAAAGATTCATAATTGAATCCTTAGTAATAAATATAGAAATGGAGGACTTGTTTGATGAGAAAACTCTAATTTAGGCTAAGCTAAAGAGTACTTTGTTCAAATTTAGTACGAAATACTGAGTACTAGGTATAGAGGTCAATCGTGACGCAGGAGCACAAAGTGTGACTGCAAGCGTGACTGATTTTTGGTTCGAATCCTACTCGAAGAAAAGAAAATAAATAATATTTTTATTCCTTCGCTTTGGTGTTGAGGCAAAGCGCAAATTTGAGTTGCGCCACTCAACATGCAATGACTCCTGAATTCGGCGGAAAATGGGGAACGTAATGTCTTAACACTAGGTTCCCTCTGCCTACCCCCGGTGTGCGAGATACAGCGTGAAGGTAAAAAAACCATAATATATGAATAGACATTATTGTAAAGGGCTTTAACAATATGCTTTAGGTAAGACATTATGGAGTAATTTGGTAACTTAAATAGAATTGTCTACAGGACAATGGTCTTACTTAATGTGTGCGTTTGTTCAGGTTGAGCGGTCATGCGAGAACAGCTTAAACTATTATCCTATTTACTACATCTCGCTTAAAGTTCAAGTCAGTTTATGATTTTGATTTGGGAATACCCTGAGGAGTGCTATGGTCTGCGCTTGAACAAAGTTGTAATATTCTCGTATCCATATCGTTATTCAGTCAAAGAAATGTTGCAAGTTATTTTTTGTAAGCATTTGAGATTTCAACTACACGCTTTCCCATAAGATATAGAGAACCTATTGTCAATATACTGTGCTTTCTCTTCAATTTCGAGACATTGTATGTTGATTGGCAAAACTTAACGCCGTGTTTAGTCGTGTAATGTTATGTAAAGCCGCCAGAGCCCCGCTCTGGCAAGATAACATTAAAGAAGATCCACATCATCGCGATAGCAGTTTGACGCTGTTTCACTGAGTCACGACAGCTTCACATTTATTTATTTTTTTCAACGCTGTATCCCGCATGGTCAGAGGGAACCTGGACAAATTAATGGTTACCTTAACAGAGAACATGGAACAGAGTCGTTCCCTTATAAGGTACCCTGGTTTCCACTTTTCACTGAATTCTTAAAGTATTGCATGTTAAGCGATGAAACTTAACGCCGCACTGCCTCTAGCAGAGCGAGGAAATTCAAATGTTAAATATTTCATTCACTCGAGTCGGAGTCGAACCCACAACCGTCTCG
This sequence comes from Heliconius hermathena, assembly GCA_013403705.1. Taxonomy (NCBI): domain Eukaryota; kingdom Metazoa; phylum Arthropoda; class Insecta; order Lepidoptera; family Nymphalidae; genus Heliconius; species Heliconius hermathena. The sequence continues at coordinate 234,700 of JAAIXJ010001771.1, forward strand.
TTTACAATCACATCCAGTTTATAAATATGCATAATATTTTCATTTAATTTATTCAATGAGTAAATCAATGCAGCATCCTATAAATATACAACTGTTGCTCCTCCATTATCTTTCATAAAACAGAAGTGAACGTACGAACCAATAAGATGACATTTATCGCGCGCACGCAAATCTTCTTATCTATTAACTGTTCTGAAGTGTGTCGACTGTTTTACCCTGATTCGGAACGTGACTTTTGTATTTGATCATTTACTAAACTAGAACTCTTGATACCAAATGAGAAAAAGAAAGAGTAAATATTTAATAGTTACTTTTAAAGTATTTTTTGCATACATTCTCTTACAACATGATTGATAAATACTAAAGATACAGTCTGACAGGATTCAAATCTCAATAGGTTTCCCACTGTTCTATGAATTGAATATGTAGGTAAAGTTTTAAGATACATGTGTCTGTGGTAAGGTGAGATACATGTTCTATAATAGCTTTGCCACTTCAACATAACTTCACACGCTGCATCCCGCACATAACAAGAGTAGGCAGAGGGAACCTAAGAACCCAATGTTAAGCCATTTCCGCTAAATTCTGAACGTGTTGAGTAGTGGAATTCAACGCCACGATTTGCCCCGTTATCAGAAGCGAAGAAACGAAAATATTAAATATTGCATTGCATCCCACCAGTGGGAATCCACCAATAAGTTGTTTACAGTTGCACGCTTGGGTCACTAGGTCACTACTGGCCTCTAACGCTTCTATATACATATTTTATCATTGTTTATGTCTGTGGACATTTAATTACAACAAAGCAAACGACAGACACAACAATTATATTATTAAAAGTAATGAGAACGGTGAAGAACCGTCGGTGACTCACTCGTCTTGACAAGTGAATGACGTAAGGCCTATATTATTTGAAAAAAGAACACCGTTATTACTTGTTCTTCTCCAAACACATTGTAGGAGTTTAAATGTTTATTGTTTTTCTTTTAGATATTGGCCGTTATGTTTGTGATGCATATTTGGTAATGATGTTTCAAATTTAGTATTCGTGTCTTCTAAAGTGTCTTTCTACGGTTAAACAAAAAATATTTATTTACTAAAAAGATATATTTTTGTGTGCTACTGACCTTACTGTTTTTTTTAACTCTTGAAGATTTAAAGATCCTTTTATAGTAACAAAAAAAAAGATTTGACTAAAACCATGACCCCGGAGATGTCTAAGATTATGTAACAATAATTATAATAATATTGTTATGTTTTTTATTTGACATTATTTATTTAATGGGCTATTATTCATTATTTTTCTGATAACTTTATAATAAACATGACCTCCAATTATTATTAATTTGATAAAACTATAGTATACAATAATAACAATTAACCAATACTTTAATTAACAATATTTTTATATTTTTTTAACACAATTTCTTGTGTTAAAACTGTCCAGTTGTTTTATTTCTTATGTTAGGGATAGCGCGCATTGGTGACTTTTGTCAGGGTGACAATAAATTCTTTGTTACTGTCATGTCACTATGCTTTTCGCTACTGCGAGCACTTGCGGTGACAGTGACGAAATTTTTTACATTTGATAAAATGAATCTCCAAGAGATGGTTGTCTGTGCACTTATATTAGGAAATAGAAAAAAAGAGCAAACGTAGAAAAAATTATCGTTTAGGGATTTGTCATAGAGCTACGGCCTCAACTCAATTTAGTCAATCAGTATGTCGTTGTCTATTTCATCTTCATGAAAACACACGTTTTGCCTTGGACATGAAATTGACGCCATTCTTGAATTTAAAATTCGGAGCTGCACGCTGCTGTTTCTTGTTTATGCGGAAGACCACTAGTATGGAAACCGCAAGGTGTAGAGGGCACGAAGTGACATTTAGTTTCTAATGCGCGCACGGGCATACAAACCTATGGACACGGTGACAGTTGCGTCACGGGCGTGTTGCCATCCCCCGCGGACAAAAAGTCAACCAATTGTCACGTATCCAAATGCGCGCACCTTCATTTAGGGTGATGTACACGGTGACAGTGACGCAACAGTCACGGTGACAAAAATCACTAATGCGCGCTATACCTTAAACGTCAAACCAAATAGATCATGGCAGCTTTTGACTCCTCTATCTGACAGACGATCATCTATAAGTAAGCAATGATATACCTAACATTGCGGCGGTTTTGAATTCCGCCACTCAACGCGCAATGCCTCCGGAATTAGGGGGAAAATGGGGAAGTGACTGTGTTAATACTAAGTTCCCTCTGTATATCCTGCTGTGGGCGGAATACAGAGTGACACTAAAAAAAAATTGTGGTACAACAAAGTCAAGCTAGAAAATATTTGCTAAGATTTATGTAACGTAAGCTTAAACCAAAATATCACAGAATTTAATTTTGCTAATACTATTATATATAGACTATATAACCTCACATACAACAGCACTGTTCGTAAATAAGCGTGTTACAGACAGCACGCCGTGCACATCCCATTACTTATTGAAACATTAATTCTAATGGGTCTGCGTTCCTAGACAATAAACAATAGATTTGTATCATTTCCAACCTGCCTACTGTGTCGTATTCAATTTAAACCTTGCTTTTCATTTACTTTTGTATCAAATTAGTAGGTTTTTGGTTAAATGATCTTAAAATGTGGCGTTGAGTTCCGCCATTCAACACCTTCGGAATTCAGTGGAAAGTGGGAAACGGAGTGGCTTAAATCTAAGTTCCATATGACTACCGCTTTGTGTGCGGGATACAGCGCGAAGCTGTTTTTTTTTTATGTTGATTTTAAAAAAATACTGTTCTTTTCGGTGAACAGAAAGAATTGTTTTAATTGAAAAAATCTTTTTATTATGAAATAATTTAATCTTTGAATCGTGTAATAAAAAGTGAATTTTATATTACTATTGACATCTGCCTCGCTTCTATGAATTGCTTCTAGAGTTAATTAGATTTCAGTATTGTTATATGTGTTCATTGTTTCTCTATTATCTCTGTCTCTCTTTAATTGTCGTAAGATAATATATAACAATTTTAACTAAATATTAACATTATCTTATATTTAGTTATGGTAAAACGGACCGGTCTGTAAATTAAAGATATATCAGAAAATCTATTATTGAAGAGATTTATCAATGTAATAGAACCCAAAACAATGACTTTTCAAATTTTTGTCTCTTTGTCTGTGAGTTTGTTTATGCTAATCTCAGAAACGGAAATACGAAAATTGCTAATGCAATTCTTAATAAAAATTGAACTACGATGAAATATGTCTTTGACTTTATTGATTTTATGTCTTTCAAAGGTATCATTGTCACAGATAATTAAATATGTATTTGTATAAAATTGACTGATGGTTCTTCTCAGGTCTGAGGCATTAACTTCAGTGAACTGGTGGTAAATTATTTGACGTTCAAAAAATGAAGCATGTACCTTCTTATTTTGAATAAAATTATTTGAATTTGAAAAAAAATTGACATCCAATACAAAGTTTTTTATAGTCTATAGTGAAACTAATGCTTGAAGATATATTATTTATTCACTTACAAATATCACATTGCCTTTAGGGATTGATTATTTATATGGTAGTTTAACAAAATATATGAAACTGTGATAGAGGGAGAACTCGTCGTTAGCTGTAATAAGGCAATTCAGTTCAACAAAGATTGTAATAAATGATATCAATTAGTTCGAGCTATGCCAATATTGGCCTCAAGTAAATCATTGACTTCTTCGTGATTAATGGCTTTGTGCTAGCTATTACTTAATGAAGATATTCTTAGATTTTGCCTGAAATATTTGATGGAAAATTATCATATTATAATTTGAAAATACCTTCATGTATCCCGCACACAGAGGGAACCTAGTGTTACGAGACCCCGTTCGCCATTTACTGCCCAATTCTGGCGGTATTGCGTATTTAGTAGCAGAAGTTAACTCCATACCAGAGTGAAAATATAAAATATTTCATTTTCCCGAGTGGGAATCGAACCCACACCCAGTCGCGTTTATAGTCACACATTTGTGCCCCAGTGCGACGAATAGCTTTTTACATATTATTATGTTACCTACGCATTATCCTCTAAGTCTACAGTAGTAGAGTACACAAAAAGGAATAATACTTTAGTGAGTGTCGCGTGAGAGATGTGCATTAATCGTGATGCTTCGTGCAAGAAATCTATTGTCTGTTCCTCGCATCTTGTAGGCGTCTATCATAAATTAATGTGTTCAAACAGCTTCCCTCTGTGGAATTTGATTAATATAGAAAGATAAATCAGGCTCACGCTGTATCCCGCACACTGCAGGATAGGCAGAGGGAACCTAGTGTTAAGACACTTCGTTCCCCACTTTCTGCCCTATTTTGGAGGCATTGCGTGTTGAGTGGCAGATCTCAGCCTTGAGTGGGGATCGACCCCACAACCAGTCGGTTACAGTCACACTTTGTGCCCCTGCGCCACGACTGGCCTCAACATATATCGTACCTCTCCATTTATCGTAACAATATATTATCAATAGATAATAAAATCAAATATTTGAATTGATTTTTTTTTAATTAATTAAGTACCTTATTAACAATAGTCAATCGAATCGAATTATAGTATATTTGATCGAGCACAATTTGATTTTCAACAATACGCTATAAAATATAATAGGAAAGCAAACATAAACCATAATCAAGTTATATTGAGTGCTTAATGATATGTAAATGGAAGACTTATAATATAATAGGGAATACGGAATATTAATATTTTGGGTCCTATGTTTGATTTATATAAGCACAAGTGATGGATGATTACGTCAATACAAAACAATTTTGAGCTAACATTTTCAAAGTAAATTCAGAAATGTAAGGTGAGCACAAAGACTGCTGCCAGCGTCGTATGAAATAAAAGAGATTCGGCGTAGTTCAAATAACATGAACAGAATGGCGCCCGTTCCTTTGTAGATAATTCCTGTATAACAATAAATATTGTTTTAATTCTACTTAAAAAGATTTGAAGAATTGGGTGAAAAACAGAGATAAATTGTGTATGAAATGTTAGTGTTCAATATATTTCTGTCCTGAATTTTTTTTTCAAAATTATCATCAAAGTAAGAAAAATGTTTGTAATACATATAAGAAACGTTACGAAATAAAATGTTAGAAATAGTAGTTTTTAGTACATGCCCAAGCTCATGTTTCCGGTGATGCGATCGGACGCATACACATCATAACTGTCGGCGAATTGCCAAAATGCGTTCGCTCCGCTGCGGAGAATGACCTACAGAACTGTGTCGTTGTCTTTAAGGAAAATAATAAATTTTCAACGTTGTACCTAAATATATATATTTACAATTCAGTAGAATGTACATATGAAATAATATTGCGGTCTGCCAATAACGAAGTAACCTACTCTATTATATTTGGTCTCTGAAGTTAATTATATTATATTAGAGCAAATGTGATGTTTCAGTAGAATCAATAATAATTTAAAGCTCAAGTTGTTTAAACATCACAAGCAGCGACAAATCGAAAGCCTAACTAAGGAATAGCTTGAGAGGATTGTAAAATTGAAAAAGCAATTGTGAGAGATTCTCGACAATGAGGCTTGGTTCGGAATGAGATTCCGTTTTCTTTCGTCTCCATTCTGCAGTCGAAAGCGAGGGCGGGGTTGGCGACTGTCTTTTGTGAGGGGCAATCGTCGTCGGCTTAAACGGTCCCCTTGCCTCAGGGAACGGGTGGCTCGGGTCGTGGGGGTACCTGCTTTGTGTGTCGGCGGCTTTATCTTCCAACGGCCACAAAGTCTGTCGCTTGGCCTTCACTAAACCGATTGCATTAATTTGGCCTATGCCTTATATATGGCTTATGGTGGTAGGTTGATTTTATCGACTTTACTTATCTATTATTATATATAACACGCAAAGCATTACAAATATATATTTTTTTAAGTTTTTGGGCTTATATCAATAAACTTATGTCGCCGCTGTTGATAAGTAAAACAAAACAGTTTATGACTAAAAATTCGTAATCGTATTGCAGTTGTAAAAAGTCCAGAACTTTGAGGTCAGTCGTAGTGCAGGGGCCAAAGCGGTTGTGGGTTCGATTACCACTCGAGAAAATGAAATATTTAATATTTTAATTTCTTCCCTCTTGTGAACTAAGCATGTAACACCTCCAGAATTCGGCGGAAAGTGAGTCTTAATGGGAATAGAGTATCTCACCCCCAGGTTCCCATTTTCTTACTATCTACTCAAAAAAAGAAGAAGCCGAAGCTAATAAAAAAGAAATTAAGTTTATAAGTCGGTGCGGATAGTATCTAAGCAAAGATCCGACGTCGTTACACAACAGGCATTTCTTTCATTCCGCAAAGAGGATTCCAATTCCGACGGATCAAATTAATACGTCGTCAAAGACTGACACTCAAAGGAAACAAGTTAAATGAGATGTGAAACTTAAAACTGATTATTAATGTACAGATAATAAACGTACCTACATAATATTATCTAGTATAATATATTTTTTTGTTTTTTATCTTGCAAGAGCTTAGATGTTACAAAAACACTTGAGATTGTGATCTTTGATACATAAAACTCATAAATAGTATTAATTTAACAAATCAACCAGCACGCAATTCCTCCAGAATTGGGCGGAAAATGGAGAACGGAGTGCCTACTGAACACGCAATACACCAGAATTCGGTAGATATTATGTTACATACTTTGACATATAATATAATATTTCAAGCATTTATGAAGGTATTCCGTTGATATAGGAGCAATATGATCAGATAGTTTTGTCTTGATCTGAACAAATGGCGTCTTATAGACAAAGGTTAGAGTGTTGAAGCTTCAATAATTTTCGATCTGATAATATTCAAAATGTGGAAATTGTTCGCCGAGATATTCGGAAATAACATTTACAAGATCGCTCTTTAATTTGAATTCCTTTGTTGGTAAATATTATACTTTGGGTTATTGCTTTACTATATGTTACTTTGTCATCTAAGTTTGATTAAAGTTGACATTTTAACGTGGTTCTACACCTTCTAAGTATTTTTGCACTTTTACTACGCATACCTTTCATTATATTTTGTAGTTAATAAAATATATTTTTCTCAGAACTACTATTAGGGGAGAGTAACCCATATTGGACCACTTTCGGCAAAATGTATGCCATTTTGCCGAAAGTGGTCCAATATGGGAATCACAAGATCCTTCGCAGGTATAAAACAAGACTTTGGAAGTACCTTGTTTCTTTACCTATATAATATCATTCCGTTGATATTGTAACCTAATGGTAACATATAAATAACAAGAAATTTATAAAGGTTGTCATTCGGTCCAAATTACGCAACTGGTACCATAAATTGAACCACCAGGTCCCTAAATTGGACCAAATCTTAAATTATAGGAATAATTAGGAACTAAGTAAAGGAAAGTTATAATTACGAATCAATATTATTAATATTTATTCTTTAAACATTATCAACACTTTATTTAGAAACATTTTTACGTTATTCAGTCTTGAAAATATTTCTTAAACAATAAAATATATGAAGTCAATTATGAACAAAAATATTTAACTTTTTATCAAATCTTTAAATTATTCAAACGAAATTGAAGTCTTATAAAAATCAATAATAACACCTCTTAATGTTGCAACAATATCTAAGGCTTTCGATAATAACATCAAAATCATCTGCATATATTGGAACGGTACAATTAAGGAACTTGAGGGTGGTCCAATATACAGTCCTTGGTAGTATTACGGTTCGCCACAAATAAAATAATCATAATCTCTAAAGATTTGTATTATTTTACTAGCACATTAAACACTATAAAATGTGTTTCTTTAAGTAATATTTTACGAAATTGTACCCTCACGTTCAAGAATATCCTTAGCCAATTAGCTCAAAAATAATACCAGTACACTACAAAAAAAAATTATTAGCTTCACGGCTATGATGCGTGTTCGACGTCAATACAAAATGGCGGAGTGTTAGTGGCACTACTGTCGCATATTATGGTGTTGCCAGAAAAAAAAAATGAAGTTAACTGACTGAGATATAGCATCGGTCCAATTTAATCGCCGGTACAATTTTGGTTACTCTCCCCTACTATCTAAAGTATATTCTTTAAAAAGTTTTTATGTATTTTGATACTATATTCCAGAAAAATACGTACGGAACTCTACTTAAGTTTTGAACGAAAGTCATTCTCCACGTTCTTTTATTACCAAAATCTCATAATTACGGGGTAATTTATCAAGTCATCTCATACCCTTTAGCTGTTAACATACCACAACTTTTTAAACAGAAAAATAAAACTTTATTTGAACAAAAACCCTTTATTCAAATTAAAATGATCCCCAAGTCATCAAAAAGTGACCTCTCCCTTTATTATATCGTAGGCATTTCGAAGAGTTATGGATATGTATATTGGAAAAGGTCCGAGTTCCTGTTTCTCTTTATCTTAAATCCATTGACCCAACAAATTGCCATCTTACGAGTAACTTGACTGATCCATTTATTTGTGTTTAGTAAGATTGTCTTATGTTATGCAAACTATATTTGGGATTTGGGTCTTATTTGAGTGATATTAAATTGTCCATCCAAAAGGAAATATTTACTGTTTTCTAGTTAATATTCGAGTAATACTGTTACGGATGAGTTTCCGCATTTCACAGCATACATACTTAATATATGATATGTATTTTAATATTTTAATCATGCAAAAGTTATAAAGTGTTGACAGGTTAGGCGCAGGGGAACAAAGTGTGACTGTAAACGCGACTGGTTTTGAGTTCAATCCCCACTCGAGGAAAAGACAAGACATTTATTTAAATATTTTTTTCAGTTCTTCGCTCTTGTGTCGAGGAAAAGCGTGGCGTTGAGTTTCGCCACTCAACAAGCAATGCCTCCAGAATTCGGCGAAAAATGTGGAACGGAGTGTCTTAACAATAGGTTTCCATTGTCTACCCTGCTATGTGCGGGATACAGCGTGAAGCTGATTTTAAAACTTATAAAGCTAATAAAATCTTCTATCTCGAAGCTCAAATCTTTTTAAAACAGTTCTTGTATAACTTTCACTTTTTACATACGATAACTTCACGATGGTATCTCAAGAACTAGATTGGCATTAAAACTCGGATAAAGAAAACCATTAATTCTGAAAACTTTTGGAATTTCTATCGACTCATTGCTTCTTACTTGGTATGCGGTTTTACAAAGTTTGAATGACTTCGTGATACGTATCATAAACTTCACCGACTTGTTGAACTATGAAAATTCTGTAAATTAAGTTCACATTCAAATATCGAAGATTTACTGAACTTGATGCTAATGGAATATATCTTATTAACTAGAATCCAAAGATTACTTCTAATTTAAACTTAGTAAGTACATTGACTTAGTACAAGAAAATGTTTTAGAAATATTTTATTTGAGTGTGGTTACTACACTTGTACAAACAGTCGATTTATATAAAATTTAGATACCAAAACACTTGTCATTGGCCTCTGTAGTTACCAACCGCTTGAAGCTATTATAAATCCCGAATAAATCTAAACATAATGACATAGAGTAGACGCCGTAATAAGAAGCTAGTCGTGTTATTAGAATGTCAGGGACTGATTATGCGTAGATACTAAAGGTGGTCCGACATTGGACGAAGTTGAAAAAACTTGTACCTGAAGTTGTCCTAATGAAGGTCGCAGTTGGGAACGGACATAGTTATTAGTATTTTGTTTATTATTATTATTTTAAATTCACGCTGTGTGCCGCACTTAGCAGAGTTAACAGTGGGAACCTGCAAACCTGGTGTTATGACACTCTGTTCCCATTGTGACACTTCCATTCCTCACTTTCCGCTAAATTCTGAAGGCATTGTGTGTTGAGTGGCGAAACTTAACGCTGCGCTTTGTTTCGTAATTAGAGCGAAGAAATGAAAATATTAAATATTTTATTTCCACGCGTACGAATCGAACTGACAAACCTGCCGCGTCTACGTAGCACGCTTTTGTCCCTCCGCCACTACTAGCCTCAAATGCTTATTATTATTATCACATCTTAATGAAAGACATGCTTAAAGATATAATAAATTAACTATAAAAAATTCTACTTATAAAATAGTCAAGATATAAATTAATGAAAGATCAGAATGTCCCACATTCTGTCAAAGATCAATGGAATGTTAAATCTTAAAAATAATTTAAATATATATAAACATTCCTTTGTATAAGATCAAATTCACAAGCATCGCGTGGGGTCAGTACATGCCAACTGATGATGGCATCATCATCATTATTATTATAACGATCACTAATCACGTTGTGCCTTAACAATAATTTAATATTTTTTTCGACAACTATCGCTTATGGAAATTAAGTACTTAATTTTTTGCTTATATTTATTTGAATACTGTCGGAAATAAAAAGATAATTGATGATTATAGGATATTCCTTATCTTTGTTGGTGATGCGATACCAAAATGGTGCTTAAAGTTTATGTTCTTAATATGACCACTTAAATATTACAGGATATTACTGTTAAATACTTAAATATTACAAGGAAAAATATTTTTGTGTAATACTTTATTATTACGAGGAAAAAGAACTTTTCGTCAAGGTGTATAATTTTTATTAAAGGTAACTACGTCCATTTTGTTTCCTTAGAGAGATTATAAATCTCGACTTAAAGTTTCTTGTTTGTTGTATGCTCTTCGTATCTCGAGTTTTCGAGTTAATTTTATCAATAAAGCTCTTATCCTTATTACTTTAACAAGTAGGAGAAGATACGATTATTTACATACCTTGCATCAGTGTTATTATATAATTATTAATATTATTACATTTTTTTTATTAATTGCTATATTAAAGAAGAGCTATAGAAGACCATTTTTATTTCTCAATTTCAATGTTCATTCACATAATATAGCAGTAGCTACATTGAAAATAACATTCCCATAGGTATTAAAAAATTCTTTCCAAAAAGAACGTTAAGTGTTCTACTTTAGCCCTATAACCATAAAACAAGATAGATGCTTAAAACTATTATAGAACAGGTTCTTCACTATTTACAAGACAGTATGGTTACAGCGAATAATATTAACATTGCTGAACTAAAAACATATGCTGTATAATCTTTGCATTCTCCAAGATTGTTTATTTTCAAATGTGTATCAACAAAACAAAAACTACATTCCTTTGAAATTGTGGAACAATTAGAGCTGCTAATCGTTGGAAATATTCTTTTGCAACTTATATTTATTGTGGACACTCGACTACATATTTGTATGGAGACTATAAAAAGCGACGAGGGACACGCGGGACATCTGCTTAAAGTTTTGTTTTGCTTTCTATTTAAGTCTGGTTCGAGTAAATATATGATTGTTTTTGTTTATACTTTATTATGGTTGCGTTGTATTAGCGTTTATTTGAGGTTAAGCTATAATAATTGATTTGCAGCAATTATTGTTATATTGAAATTATTATTAATGCCTAGGTTCCCTTTGCGTAGGCAAACCTAGTGTTAAGTGTTACCTTACTAGGTGGGATACAACGTGAACCTGATTTATCTGTTTTTATAATAATTATTTAATTTTAATGACACGAGTAGGAGCTAGGTACATAGATCTCATATTAATAATTTTTTTTCGGATTAATGTATAAATAACATACATTTGTTGTGCTGTTGTCTTATAATAACATCGAGTGATTATATCGCCTTCCTCTCAACATTGAATGTTTGATCCAATCGTCAGACAAGCTTCATCAGTTAGACATCTCAGTTGTCACTATTATGGTGCCATTCAGATATCGTATGTCTAATCATTTTATTAAGCCTTAAGGAAATTATTTTCTTTCTTTTCTCCGCTCTGGTAATACAAACTGCGGCGTTGAGAAATGCCACCTAAAATTCAGTGTCCACACATTGTCTTAAATTTTGCCGGAAAGTGAAGAACAAAATGTCTTGATAATAGAGGTCTGTATACCCATCGTCCGGAGGTCGAATTAAATATACAACTGTGTAATATACAATTTAGTTAAGTTATATTAATTATTTCTCAGTAAAACTACAGAACCTTATAAAATGACAGGTTGGTTAAAAAATTATTATAGTGTATTCCCAGCTCGTGCGTCCGCGGTAGGTCGTACGCTGCCTTCATAATAAGTCCATTTGAATCTGTTCATCTTTTATTTGCTTTGCGGCTCGCTGTGTTGTTTTATATTATTTTGTACCAACCGTCTCTCAGATTTCGTCTTTATCGTTATTGAAGAGGTCCTTGCTTTATTTTTTTAATACTTTATGGTTTTTATTCTTTTGTTGTCGTTACTTATTATGTTGTTTTATGTTATTATTTCCTTCGTCTGTTTGAGCTTTTATTATTTGATATTTAATTAGCACTTTATCTCAGAGGCCGTCGTGGCGCAGTGGCATGCTATTTCTTACCAGACAAAGCGCAGCGTTGAGTTACACTAAACAAAGTAGGAACGGAGTGTCTTAAGCTATTTCATCTCATTAACTATTATTAAACTTCTTTTTATATTTCCGATTTGCGGGATAGAAATAATGTATAGTAATCTCATTATTAGATATATATTTCTTTACTTAAATGTATTTTTATATTTTTAAGGATTCTTAATCTTATTTCTTTAGATTAGATGCCGTATACGACTTGTTCTAAGATATTTATTATCCTATTAGATTAAAAGACGATGACTTTTAGATAACCATATTCGGTTTACGTTTCGCAAACTATTAAATACTGTTTCTTGCATGGTACGTGTTCTAAACTTTAGTTGTAATAAATTTTATAGAGATAAGTCCACCTTTTACCATAATTTTACTAACCTCTTGTAGTTTTATTGTTTTAAGTTTATGTGTATGCGATCTCTTTGTCTTGCTAGTTCGAGCCAAACACGTATGTTTCATAGAAGAACAGGAGGACGTCGTGGTGCCGTTAGCATAAGAGTGTGACTGTAACGCGACGGTTGTGGGTTCGATCCCATTTGAGGGAATGAATTATTTATTTATATTTTGAACACTTAATGAAACTTGTCCAAATAATGATCTGTATATACTGAAACAACTATACATATGCAATAGATGGATTAAATCTAATGGCCTTTTTTCACATTAATGAAATGTATTTCTTTTTTTTCATATGCAGAATACATATAGGAGGGGAAATTGTAGTGTCAAAAGTATACATTCCCAATTCTGCAATCTTCAATATATTATCTGTGAATAGGCGGAGCTCAACGGCGAGTTTTGTCTTTTTACCAGAGCGAGTAAATTAAAAAAATCAATCCCCCGATTACATAACCGTCGCGTTTTTCCTCTAGATTTGATTTATGATTATGAAATGAGAAATGAATTATTTATGTTTATTTACTAAACATAAGAAAATAATAAAATATTGAGTAGTAAGTTTACGTAAGGTAATTAAATTTTAAATACAATGTACTAAATAAAAACTACTTTAAGTACTCTATTGTGACAAATGAGCGCCCAATAAAATATATTTTAAATTATCTCATTACCATTATGACTCGTACATTAAAGAATACGAGTCACAAGAATGACCATTTAATAGTCTTAAGAACAACAATGTTGTTTGTTTATACGACTTCAGTTGGAGACATCTCATTTAGCTTTGATGACGTTCGAGATATTTGACTCGTGGTCGTGGCTAAAAGGCTAGTTCTATATTTTTTATCATTAGTTTTATTTCATTAGTTTGCACCTATGGTTTATTTTACTGTTTGTTTTCAAATATTATACTAAAAAACACTTAGAGACCAGTATGGCGCAGGAGTGCAAGCGTCCGACTGTAAACGCGACTGGCTGTGGCTCTAGTCACGAAGAAAAGCGCGGCGTTGAGTTCCGCCACTCGAAATACAATGACTTTAGAATTCGGCGGAAAGTGGGAAACGGATGTGTCTTAATAAGTTTCCTTCTGCCTACCCTGCAATGTGCCCGCACATTAGATACTGCGTGAGGGTTAAAAACGTCACAGCACATGTATTTATTTAGTGTTACTTTCTAATTTTTGCCAAATGATAATAAATTAAATCGATGGGTCCTAAGTATATGGGCCAAACTAACAATTTGACAATTTTGACTTTTTTATGCCAAACGCATTCTATCGATATAGTTTATCAGGTCAGCTATTAAAAAATAGAAATTTCTGCATAGAAACAGGACTTTTTGTTAGAATATAACGGCCTATCTGGCACTCAATTAAGCGTATAAGGGCCAAATAGTCATTGAAGATTTCTACGCGGGGAATTTCTACACATTTATTCATGTTTGGGGCCAATCAGCCAGATTGATACTTATACGCTAAACAAAGCAATGGTTGCACTGTGTTGACTGAAAAAGTTTAGTATTGTTTTTATTACGTTCGTCATTAGATAGATAACAAAAAACGTCTCTTTTTCACCAATTATGAGATAGAACGGCCAAAGTGGTAAATTGGCCCATGTACGTGTTTTATTGAAAAAAAATATACTTAGGCTCTAAAATATTTTTTCACTTTTGAGTTATTGGGGCGTTATTTTTAATTAATAATTGCCCAGATTATGTACTATACTTTTCTTACTGTCCCATTTGCTATTTAAAGCCAGAAATAAGCTTCATAATTGCATTTTAAGTTTGATTTAAGATTTCGGAGTGACTCTACTAAGACAATCAAAATTATACATCAGAAAATTAATCTATTAACATGCTTATTTCTAATAATAATCATTAATCAAGTAATATATCTACTGCCGTAAGTTTCAGGAAAAAAACTTACTAAGAAACGTGACAGTGGATTAATGAATAGATTCAAAACTAATAAGACTTAAAATTACAGAGAAAGCATATATGTAATAAGAAATAGGAAAAATTTTGGTAAATTGTTAGAGCTCATTTACGTTAAATATATTGTATTTGAATAACTTGATGAAGACACGAGGCGTGGTACACTTCATAAGTTTTAGATCGTTGGTCATTATTCTGAGCAATATGGATTTATTGACAACTGTGTCTTGGTGAAGGAGCATAACCATGTGTCTGTGAACGCGACAGGTTTGGGTTCTATTCTCCTCCGAGGAAATAAAATATTTTCACTTCTTCGCTCGAGGAAAATTGCGATGTTTGACATGATTGATGATTCAACGCACAATGCCTACAGAATTCGGCGGGAAGTGGAGAGCAGAGCGCCCTAGCACTAAGCTCCCTCTGCCTATCCTGCTTTATACGGAATGCAAAATAAAGCTAAGAAAAAATTAAATATAAGTAGTATAATAGTTATAAAAAATAACTATTACAAAGGATGATGATGAACTAATTTACACGAAACAATTTATTCATGTATATTATTTGTATCATATTATAATAGACATGTATAATTTGTTTCTTACGTATAATTAAATCGAAATACAGACTACTGGATGCAAGAAGATACTTATTAATATCATTAGCTGTGGGCTAAAAATAATAAATTCTTCAATCAGTAAACCTATAATAGTCTAATTCAGTTCAAAATCAAACGAAATAGTCAGCGATATAATTAAACTAAACACTGAAGAAAAGTGTAACGATTTCAGATTTTGATCCAAAGCTTAACTGAAGTGGACAAAATCGAAGCAAGATTTTATGAATGTAAGCGATAAGCATCTTATTTTAACATAATTAAAAACATTATTTTCTTAACACAGGCTATACTCGAAAAGAAGGCCACCTCGTGTGCCACCATTTAGAGAACTTCAAAATATAGCTTCTAGATTCGATGACCTTAAACAAAACGGAGTTGTTATAGCTAGCTATACTACAATTAGATACAAAATTTATGACATTAAAGAGATTCTATTTTAATTCAAAATAAAAATTCCCGGCTTATTCAGGTTAAAAACTCAGCGGGACATATGTACAACTCAACAAACATACAAAATGTTTGTTTGGTTTTGCTATCAGTTGAAAATTATAGAGGGACTTAATACAAAATATTTACGTTTTATAATATAAAAAGATTTGTATTGAAAGTCACATTAAAATCTTAGATCAACCAGTACGAACAAGAAAACAATTTGGAGAAATGGTTATTGCTGTTATAACCAGGTGTTACCGATAAAATTTTGTAAGAAGAAGGACTTCCGTCATTTATGTTGAAAATTATTAAACCACTAGATTATAACAACTTATTAACCAGTCGCGGTGCAGCGGCACGAGGTGTGACTGTAAAACCGACTGGTTGTGGGTTCGATCCACACTCGAGGAGATGAAATATTTATTTAAATTTATATTTCCATTTCTTCGCTCTGGTGTCGAGGTTAAGTGCGGCGTTGAATTCTGCCACTCAACACGCAATGTCTCCAGAATTCGGCAGAAAGTGGGGAACGGAGTGTCTTAACACTAGGTTCCCTCTCCCTACCCTGCTGGGTGCGGGATACAGCGTGAAGCTGATATAAAAATTAACTAATAAAAAACTTTAATCGCCTCTAATTATATCGTGTCAAATAAGACAATAAGTAATTTTATCTCTTTATTTTTTGATTGATGTTATACAGACTTTATTTTTTGTCTGTCCACGTCAATACTTTTTTTTTATTAAAGCTAAATTTTTACTAAATTGAATAGTTAGATCTTACTAAAATTCAACATTCAATTAAGCTTTTCTTTAAGAAATACAATATATTCATATAGAGGACCTAATAATAATCATTTTTGGGGCTGATTATTTTTTAAAACAATGTGTAAACGCGATTTTTTTTCTATTACTTAAATGATCTAAGTGAAAACTCAGTTATCATGTTACCAAATCGTATAACGTATAAGTCTCTATGTGACATAGTTACCACAATACCTAACTTACTATCATTCGTTATAATCAGTTGTTACCTTAGTCTCATTATTAATCAGTTTTATAAGTAAAATATGAAAAAAATATTATATTTTGTTACTTAGCATTATACGCGTAAAACAGCCAATGTGGTACATTGGCCTTTTTAGAGTGTTTTTAGATAAGAATAAATATAACAAAAACTAACGTATAAGGGCCATTGTGCAGTAAAAACAAAACTAGGATAAATATAAATAAAATACTACGGTATATATAAAGAGGATAGTTGTCTTAGCTGATAAGCAAAGTTTCGTTTTCTTCGGATGTACCAACATAAAATTATAGCAAATTTAAACTTTGGAAGCCTCTCCTGTAAAGTTGTGATTTCGCACTTTGGCCCTTATACTTAGGAGCCATCGAAATAAGTCAATTATATCGATAAAAACGTATAGTTCAGGGCGGTTAGGAATGTATAGTTCAGTTCAGAGCGGCCGGACCAAATTGTTATATCGTTTTAAATATATTTCTATCTCTATTTTTAAAAGAGGTCAGTCGTGGCGCAGGGGCACAAAATGTGACTGTAAAACCGACCGGTTGTAGGTTCAATCCCCACTCAAGGAGATGAAATATTTACTTAAGTTTATATTTTCATTTCTTTGCTCTGGTGTCGAGGACAAGCGCGGCGTTGAGTTCTGCCACTCAACATACCAGATCAAGATAGCAATATCTCCAGAATTCGGCAGAAAGTGGGGAACGGAATATCTTGACACTAGGTTCCCTCTGCCTACCTTGCAGTGTGCAGGATACAGCGTGAAGCTGATTTATTTATTTTTAATAATAAAAAAAAAAACTTATGTACCACTTTTCTTATTCTTTACTACCAACTCTTTCTCTACCCTCTTAAAAATACTAATATAATTTCTAAACACAATAACTATTTATTTAAATCAAGACAACACTTAAGTCTGCACTCAAGACAAGCGTATCGCAATCTCAGCACGTGAACACTAAAAATACAAAATAAGCAACGGGATTACGGTTGGGAGAGATTTACGCTAGCGTTTTAATGTCTCGCTTGAGACGACACTTACAATTTGTCTGACGCTACGGGAATTTTCAAGCTAGTTTGTCGAGTTTTTAAGATGTAATTTTGGAATCTCTGGTAAATACACTATTAGGTACTACTATTATAGAGACCTTTCAATGTTTTATTAAGGTTATGCCATCGTGGGGCATTTGAGCTGGGTGGTTGTGGGTTCGAACCGAGCTCGGGGGTACTAAATTGTTTTCAATTCCACGCTCCGGCAAATAAAGCGCGGCGTTGAGTTTTTCACTACCCTCATGTTTCGAATTCGAATGGAAATTGGAAAATCTGTTCTCTGAGAGTGTTGACACTAGATTGACGTTTCTTCTGAATTTGTTTCTTTTGATCTTGTTCGTAGGCAATAGGCATTAAGCGCAGAATATTCTGTGCAAATAGCACAGAATATCTAATCAATTTTTTTTTGTAAAAATGTTTAACAGTTTTCTATTATTTTATTTTAATTAGAAATTGTAATTCTTTTACAGCTTAACTTTGTCTACTCAACAATATGATAATTAATCCGATTGGTCTGTGCCTTTGAATTACAAATTATGTTTTTTATACATGAAAACACTCCAAAGTATTTTATCCCTTAAAGAAGAAATTTATTAAAATCGTCCCTTTGTGGTTGTTTGAGATTGAACGTGGCTTGTTTTGGTTTGGTTTCAATTTTACTTTAGTTTTAAAATTTTGTAATAAAATGCTTTTATAAGACTTTCATAACTTTTGGACAATGAAAATAGTTTAAATTGAAATATTTTTTCTAATCTAATAATTCAACTTTTGAAAAACACTTTGGAATTTTAATAATGAATAAGTAGTAGGTAAAAATAGTTTAGAAGATAAGTTACACGCACGATTTTTTCTCTCTCTTTTTAATCGATTCGGACAACGTTGTGATCGACGTGCAGAATTTTAAATAGCGATCTATTTCTTTGGCAGCTAATGAAACGTAAATCCGGTTTTGAGTTTCACAAAAAAGGTGACCAAGGCCTAACCGCAGAGCCACCAATATTTGAATCACAATTTTAAACAATAACTGATATGAATTACAAATTATCTGACGTTGACGTGCTTATAATTGAGAATAATCTGAAATAATGTTGGTCAAATTACCTGATGGGTGTAGGTTCACATTGACTAAAATAATTTGACAAGAATATTTGGATCAGCACCAATTGATACGAAACGACAAAAGTATGGAGTGTTGTTTTAAAAACTCTTCTACGCCAATCGAGCAGGAAATATAAGATGTAAAAATGAATCAAATCTCCAATTCAAATTCAAATACTGCCATTTAAAATAACAATGTAATGTAATAAAAGTCTCAATATTCTCTGGGTCAGCGTAAAGTACGAAAGTGCAGCGTCCGCAAGAAAAGTGGATTCGTTGCAAAGTTTGCAAATTCACTATCTGGCTCAGCATCTCCCGCAGCATGAACTTGTGAACTTACGATCCAAACGGATAGCCGCACAGCGACCATTATCAGAGAGACGGGAAGCCCGTTCAAATCCAACTCCAGGCACGTTTCCTATATATAACTTTAGACCGGTCTAGATAAGGCAAACTTCGCAAATTGCAACCATTCCCAACTTCTGTTTCAGTTCTTATATGTGGAATACAAAACCAAATTTATATTCCAGTAATATAATGCAACTTTTCAAACTGTCTTTATTTCATTTTACGATCGTATTACGTGTGCGGTAAACTCGTGCTGTGGTTTACGTTCATATTTATTATTGTTTAAGTTAATGGATCAAACTTATGAGTTAAATATAAATTATAGTTAATTAATGTTTAATATGTATAAGTGAATGAATTATTATCATTTCTCCGCTGTGGTAAACTAAAGCGCGTCATTGGAAAATCTCGAAACGCAATTTAGACGGAAAGTAGAGAAGTTAGCCTCTTGAAATTACTCTCTTTGCCTTTTCTGTTATATGCAGGATTAATCGTGAATACATTTCACATAGATAGACAGACATGTTTAATGACGATAAAGTGATTTAACCTTAGCTCGAGTCGAATCACAATGTTCTGCTCATTGTGATGAAACACTCTATTCTCTGCTTTGCACATATGTTAGAAATATTGCGTGTCGTGTGATTTAAATCTGCAATAATCAAGTGTAGGAATACTTTCCAGTTGTTTAGGAAGCGAATCTAAAACTAAACTGGTAAATAGTTTTGTAATTAATCATTTTATAAAATTTATAAGACCTCAACTACAGCAAATATTGAACTAAATAAGAAAACATTTCAACAGAAATTGGGGCAACCGATTATACTTTTCATACAAAAACTAACAATGAATAAATACCGCTGTAAAATGAAAGACATTGTGTAAACATTTTCGATCAACGCTATTGGGACGCTGAAACAAGAAGAAACATCAACATAATCAAAGCACTTTACAAAAATGAGGTATACATTTTAAAATCCAACCTCTCACTCGAGGAGATTGTCCGGGACGGCTGACAGGAGTTGCCAACAAACGGCCCAGCTCTCAGATAGGGTGCATTTTACAGTTCCCAACACGATTTGTTCAGACTTTAACTCAGCAAAGCCGAAATTATTCACGAATAGTAAAACGACAGAATTTATCACCACTCCAACGACCGGATAGAACGAATTTCGCTTTCGTCTCGCTCTTAACTGACAGTAATAAAAAGATTATTTGCGATGAATGGTGAAGTCTATCGTTCTGTCAATTGAATGTCATCCTGATATTGGTTGAAGGGAACATACGACTTCAGTTCATACGTTTTGAGAAATATTTTTCGTTTTATATTTTATGCATGGATGACGAGGACTCTTAGGCTATCGTGGTACAGTGGAAGTGTTTTGACTGTACGCCCTATGGTTGTGGGTCCCATTTCTACTCAGAAGCGTTTTTTAACAGATAAACAGTAAACTAGTGAGTTATAATAGCCACCGTAATTGCAATAACATTTGTAATTTCAAAGGAAAATCTTAAGATAACATTTTTAGTACGATAAATTCTGGAGGCATTTTGTTACAAAACTTGTTTGAAGGATACTAAAAGTAATAACTTTTATTATAACTTTTTAAGCAAATAATTTGGTATTCTTAAACTTCTGACACCCTTTTCGTTTAGTTTTGTCAGTTAGGTGTATTAAATATTACAACACCTTAAAATACTTCGCAAAATCTTTAGAAAACGAATATAAAAGCCATTTGTATGAATTGTAATGGAATTTGAATGGAAAGAAATCTCAATTTTTACTATGTAAGAAATTATCCCGTGAAAATTAATTAGACGCAAAGGGGAACAAATTCATTTCCGCAAGCTTTTGACCCTAAGCCGTTGAACACGTGCTTGCGATAACTTAGTTCCTCGAGGTTATTAGGAACTTGCCCCAATTAGAAGTTAACATTTAGAATAGCGAGAGTTTAAGTTGGAACGTTACAATTGTGTTGGAAGTCAGTTTTATTATTAAAGTTTCTAATTTTGTTTCATTTGGTGCCTTAATTCAGACAAATTAGATGTTATTTTAATGAGAAACGCGAGTACAAATATTGGGAAATATTATTCAGTTATATAAAACTTGTGTTTTATTTTTAAAATTTCACCCTGTTCCCGCACACCGCGGGGTAGGCAGAGGGGACCTAGTGTTACACACTCCGTTCCCTATATATTTTATTTGAACTGTATTTTATTTGATTTTAGAATTATAATATTCGCTGTGATTAATACATTTATTATTTAAAGTCAGTCCATCAAAGTTTAACATAAAAACAGATATTGGATTAAGTCGAATAAAAATATATTTTTGTTTATTTAAAGTACAAATCATATCCACAATTTATTTGCATATTTAAAAGGTTACAAACAGCTTTTGTCAGCTTTACGCTTTATTCCGCCTGTAGCAGGGAAGGCAGAGGGAGAATAGAGCTACACTCTGTGAGGCTGGTGTGTCATTGTGCTGCTCACTTTCAGTCCAATTTTGGAGACATTGTGTTGAGTGGCGGAACACAACGCCGCGTTTTACCTCTACACCAGAGCAAAAAGTTGAAAATATAAAATATTTTACATCTTCGAGTGGATATCGAACCCACATCCCGTCGCGATAGATGCACGCTTATGTCACTGCACCACGTCGGCCTCATTATAATTTAATAACATATAAAAAAAGATACTATATTTAAATTGAAACAACTATTCATTTCATATAAGACGTTTAGTAAACAATCCTTTTATAAAATAGACACAAAGCACTTGTGTATGTATGTATGTATGTATTATATTATATACCTCTTGACTAGAAAACAAGAGTAGAGATATCTTTCATATAAATACATATTCGACCTAAATCTCGCTGGCGTTCTCCCAATGCTTATTTACCTGTCTTTTAAATATTCCGTGTAGGTAAATTAAACGGTGTACGAGGCCTTTTAATTTGCATTTATATTAGAAATGATATCTTCCACTTGTGTGAGCCGCTTAACAAAATTGATGTAAATAGAAAAATATTTAAATGTGCATCGCTAGGCCAGACGTGGCGCAGAGGTATGTCTGTAAACGCGATAGGTTGTGGGTTCGAGGAGATGAAATATTTATTTAAATTTATATTTTCATTTCTCCGTTCCTTGTGTGGAGGACTCCCTTGTGCAAAGCAGGGCGTCAATTTCCGCAACTCAACACGCAATTGGGGAACGTAGGTAGGCAGAGTGACCCTAGTGTTAAGACACTTCCTCCTCCCGTTCCCCACTTCCTGCCGAAATCTGGAGGCATTGCGTGTTGAGTGGCAGAATTCAACGCCGCGTTTTGCTTCGACACCAGAGCAAAGAAATGAAAATATAAGTTTAAATAAATATTTCATGTCCTCGAGTAGAGATCGAACCCACATCCAGTCGATTTTACAGTCACACTTTATGCCTCTGCGCCACGACTGGCCTCCTCAGGTAGATTTAATATGTACTATTTACGATTTAATACATATATTCATAATTCATACTTTTTTGATTATATTATTTATTAAAACATTATGTTATAAGAAATAATATAATCAAAAAAGTGTGAATAAGAATTGTTATTTTACAGTAATGTTTTATAACTAGTATTTCTATTATATTTGTATAGTGAGAAAAATATGTTTTCTTATACCTTTTTAATATAGAAAAGATATTTAAAAATATTATTTAAACACGCATTACTAAAATATAAATCTCCATTTTATTCCTGTGATATTCTCATGCAATCCAGGATGCTGGCAATACCAACGATAGTAAAAAATAAATTCGCGATGCAACTATGCTAGGAAAAAGGGCAGATGACGATGACTGGTTAATTATTGGCTCCGACACTTGGCTCTAAATAAGTTTAAGTTGGCTGACGTAGAGGATCGCGTCGCTGCGGGAATGCTGAATTAAAAGTGGAAATGTAGGGAAATTGGATTCTACCAAGGATATCCTTGTTTTAAAGTCTGATTTGAAATTGAATGTTTTGTCAGTTTGTTTTTTTTTTATATTTTGTGAATAAATATGAAAATAGAATATTAAAAAATTTTGGGTGTATAGAAATGAAATATACCATTGTATGTATTATTATACCATATAGGCTGAACTAAAGGAAGATTATTAGTTGTAATATTGAATATGTTTCTCTTTAATCGTATGGTTTTTACCATACAATATAAAACTGTCACATATTTAAAATTTTACACTTTGTATGTATTTTTTTTTCCATCTTCACTTTATATCTCGCATATAATAGGGTAGGCTAAGGGAGCCTATTATTAAAAAACTCCGCTCCCCACTTGTTACTTCTTGTTGAATTGCGGAACTCAACACCGCGCTTTGCCCCCCCTCCCCCCACACACGAGAATGAAGAAACTATAATATTATATATTTTATTTATTCAAGTGGGAAACGAAGCCACAACCTATCTCGTTTACAGTCACACGTTTGCACCCCTGCGCCATGACTGGTCTCAATCGAAACATAATACACAATTATTTATAAAATCATTAAAGAAAAATAACCACAACCACGAACGTCCTCCTTACATCAAGGTTCACTTCCCTTTGAACAGTTGTAAGATCGTAACGGTAGAGTGGTACTAACGAAGTTCTGTCAAGACCGTCAAAGGCAGTCTAGCTGAGCGTGGAAAGGTAACCAAAGCCTTTGAAATATTACCACCGAAGAGGACTTTGCGTACGATTGCAAATGTTCTCTTGTACGAGCATCTCATCTGGTTTGTGACGTATGAAAGAAATCATTGTGGTACTGACGTTTTTAAATGTGAAATTTAGGTGTTTATTTTTTTAAGCATTATTTAGTTATTTTAGCTTCACGTTATATTCCACATGTAACAGAGGGAGCATAGAGTTAGGACACTCCGCCCCGAAATATGCTGAATTCTGGAGGCATTGCAAAGCATAGAGCGAAGGAATGGAAATATTGAATTTTTCATTTCCTCGAGTGGGAATCGAATCCACAACCTGTCTCGTTTACAGTCACACCCTTCTGCCCCTGAGTCATTGAGACTGGCCTCCAAATCATTGTTACATTGAAATTTTTAAATTATTGCCAAAATATACTTACAATATCTTACTTAAAATTTATATGTTTAATTTGTATAAATATTAAGTGTGTTATAAAAACTTTAACATTAAAAAAAACATACATTTTTATTATATTTGAAAGTATACATATAATAACCTGCAAAAACTTTCAAAAGAATATTCACGATACTCTACATAAATTGCAAAAAGGTAACGACCTACATTTTACATAAAGTGCTTAGGTATTCTTTTTTTATGGTGAAGTCATTTACCTCCTTTTAACGAAACGAGAGGAGGTTATATTTTGAAGGTTGGTCATCACTGCCCCGGGTGTTTCTTATCGCCAGCGCTGATAAGAACACTTGACGGGTCTATCAAATTAGGCTTTTACGACACTATTTATTATATCTATCTATCATTCAGAATTTTTTTTTGGACCCGGCTAAGGTATTATTGTGTTTTATTACTGTTCTTAGTTTATTAAAGGAAAAGGGTATGTGAGGATCTTTCTTATTTAGTACAGGCAGTTATAATAAAAAAAATATGAACTATATAAAATAGTAACGGATCGGTGTCTGTATATGGAAGATTAATTGGAGTTTTCACTATTGTATTTTGGCAAGCTTCTCGCAATATTGTTTTTGTTTTATTTCATTCGGTTTATGAATAAAAAACGTTATACCATTTTAAAAGATATTGTTCCACGAAATGGAATCGACTGAAACTTAACTTTTCAATATAGGCAAAGGTATTGTTCTTAAAGCGATATTATTATTAGGAAACACAAATAATACAGATTAGTAAATCAATAATTTTATAGTAATAGACCAAGCGGGCGAAGCCGCGAGCGGGTCGCTAGTATAAAATAAATATAGCATCTATAGAGACATTTGACTGAGATGCAGTAACTGCGTTGCAGAGGTCCGTGAGCGCATTGCATTCCACTTCCGCGCGACATTGTAAGTGCCTATATGGAGACCTGCCAAGTGGCAAGGCCATGGCTATTCGGATCTCCACTCGACTAAGATTTGATTAGATTCGCCATTTTCTTTTTATCTTTTATCTTATATAATAGGAATTAATGACCTTTGGTTTTCTTTTGTAAAGCAGTATAATATGTATTAAGAGGCCAGTCTAGGTCCATTGGAACAAGCGTGCGACTGTAAGTGCGTCAGTGTGGGTTTGATTCCCATTCAATGAAATGAAATATTTAATATTTTCAGCTCCATTATAGCGGCTTTTGTGAACTACGCTATTTAATAATATTCTATATTTTCAATTATGGAGTGAAATTAAATTTCCAAAATTTTGTGGAATAATTGTCCAAATTTATTTACACTTTAAGAAGATACACAAGAGAATAATTTTACACACTCACAGAAGGAAATAAAGAAATTTAAAGAAATAGTAAAAGAAACAGATAAGCGAAACAGATACGTATTAGCAAGAAGATAAGGCTTAAAATTGAAAACAAGCAATGAGTACAATATTAAAACAAGTGAACGTCGCAAGCGATAGTAGCCGACTCTTTACTCGTAGCTAGCAAGCAGGCTACGTCACGCACAGCAAAAAAACTCGAAACAAGTTTATCTTGCGAATGCGCTGCGTGCGGATGAATTATAATAAATATAAATATTAACTTTAGTTTTAAGTAAATTTGAAAATAGAATATAGTGTAGTATTTGTATATATTATTATTAATTAATTTTATTAAAAGTTAATATTCACTACACCATTTTTATTAAAAGACTATTTTATAAAGTAATGTATCCAGAAAATTTACTTCTTTACACATCTTAGTGCTAAATAATCAAACTGTTTTAATTTATGTAATTATTGATAGTATATCTAATCATCTCAGTCAATTACAAAACAAATAACAACGAAGAACTCAAACAATGATAATTATAATATAGTCAGCATATATACAGTTATACATAGACTTTAGAGAGGCAATTCAATTAGAGCGCCTTCAATAGACGTCCAATGTTTGTTTGATTAATTGTGATCGATAGCATCAAATCTCTGAGAGGATAGTTCTCAATAATATAGAAAGATATTTAACTAGAGTAGTAATCGAACCCACTACCATAGCTCAGCATGTTCCAACTGAGCCACAACGTCATCTATAACGAATAATATATTATATTATGTTATAATACTAAATTTCTTTTCCCAAATTATATTTTAATATTCCCGTGGCCCATGGCAATTTATTCCAGTCTAATAAACGAAACGAATACTTTAGGGACGTTTGGGCCTATCGATACAGAACAGCTTATTAAGTGGTTTAGCTTAAAGCTATTATAAAATGAAACCATTTCTCTATTTACTATTTCCCTGCATTGACATCAATTTAGAAAACAATGATACAAATGAAAAGAAATATTTAAATAATATAGAGCACAGTCGTGCAAAAGTGTGTAACTGTAAAGACGACTTGTTGTGAGTTTGATGCCCATTCGTGAAAATTTCTTAGCTCTAGTGTCGAGGCAAAGCACGGCGTCGAGTTCCGCCACTCAATACGCAATACCTCCAGAATTCAAAGGAAAATAGAGAACGGCGTGTCTTAACACTAGGCTCCGTCTGCCTACCCTACTGTGCGCGGGATACACCGTGAAACTGATCCATAAATTTAGATGAAATAATACAAAAGAAAAGAAACATTCAAATGATATCTTATCTTTCATATAGCCGGGTAACACGTGTACTCAACATTACTAATATAAGAATATGAAACATAACGAAAGCCCGTAAACTATGGTGAGGGCACTTCAAACGCAATATTCGGGGCTATAACTGTGGCAATATGAAATGTGTTTCGGTTGGGACGTTTTATTCGTGCTGTGTACGCAGTGTAACGTAATAACAGCCACCTGCGACGTCTCTTTGCTACCTCTAAATGGTAAGTAATAATAGTATAAGTTATATTGAGTGTCTTGGGAAATTTGAAGTAATTTTGACTGTATATGAAATCGTAAATTATATCAGCTTCACGCTGTATCCCGCACACAGCTACTGGTGCACTGTACATGATTGTGATTTTTTGAAACTTATGGGGTCACATTAAAATATTTCTTGATTAAATACTACATTTTTTTTGTCTAGTCTGAAATATTTCAATTAAAAAACCAATTCCATAAAAATAATATGTATCTGTGAAGATGTTTTTTTTTCTTTTTCTCTTAAGATTTTATGTAGGCCAAAATCAGAAAAACATCATTATACTCATCATCATCATCCTGATCTCCATAATTGAGTACGACGCTCAAATATAACGTTGTTCTGATGTCATTAAAAATCATACCAGTGATAGAAGGATAACCACAAAGAGGTACAAAAAGATAAACTTATTCATTACCATGTGATTCACTTATTATTGGAGTTATTATGAATTAGTGTCGTTTATGTCATCGACCTTTCAATAACGTGTTGTTGTGTCATCGTTTAATAAGACCTGAAGTGCGCAAAATGTCAATTACTCAAGATAATCATCAAATTATAAATATATTTTATTTCTATAATATAATTGTATTGAATATTTTAAGGTTTTAGCTAATTTCTTGGCAAAATTTTGTTCAAGTTGTTGTTTCTTTAGCTTCACGCTGTGTCCTGAACATAGGAGAGTAGGCAGAGGGAACCTAGCGTCCAGATACTCCGTTCCCATTAACACACCTTTCGCCGAATTCTGGAGCGTGTTGAGTGACGGAACTTTGAACTCGTTACCACAGCGAGAATATAAAAATATTAAATGTTTCATTTCCTCGAGCGGAAAACAAACTTTTATAATATCAAAATAGGTATATAAGAACAGTTAAGTTCTTAAGTAACAATTTTCACAAAATTTAAGAAGTATAATAGTCATTTATTTACAGTGTTTTATTATAATTGAACACTTCCATATAAAGATCATTCTTGTAACACGTAAAGTCTGCAAACTGATGTTGGACATGTGCCAATTCGTTCTTAAATGTGCTATGTTCGATTCAAGACGTATCGTATTGGTGGAGAGAGGAAATAAAAAAGAAGCCAAATACGAAACTTTTTTACGAACAAAATTGCCGAAACGACACCATTTTTCTTACTTTCGACGACGTATGCAAAATTAAACTCCTGATTCCTTGATGCATAGTACTCCCCAAAAAATTACACAATTAGAGATAGAGATTTTATTTCGACATCGTTCGGTTGAATATTTTTGTGATAAAGCTATCTTTTTCATTTTAAGATAATATAGTATAATTTTCTTTTATTGCTGACAAAATCCTAACCTTAATTTTAAATGGTGAAGATCTTTTCTCTTTGAATAATTTCTCCTACAAATCGTGATTCCATTAAACATGGTTGTATTAGGGGCGTGTCCGGTCTCAATAACATCGTCATCAGAATCGATGGGTGGAATATGGAGATGAGTTTGGGGAGCTCCGCTATTTCTGGGTCAATGTTTTTTCGATAGGGATAGGTCTTCGGTGATAATGTTTGAATCTTTTTCCAAATCGTTTTCGTACATGAGATTGATAGGCTCAATATGAGGAATGCTCTAGATTTTGCAATATGAAGTAACTTTTATTTATATTTCTGCTTATGGATCTTTAATGGGCCATAGTATGTTTATTAATATAGACTATAGAGGTCAGGCACAACATAAATGGGTCAATAATACATTGTTATCGAATGATAATAATATACATCAATAAAACCAGAATACATATGAAATAATAGATATTTTTATCATTTGTTTATTTTGTAGGCATTGGAAAATACTACCTTTATTACTTTTGAATATGAATTTGAATGTTTATCACGTTGAAAGATTTGTAGCAGCATATCGTTGTTTTTAGTATGTTTAAAGTGTTATTCCACACTTAAAAAAGAACAATACTTATTTAGGAAACGTGTGAAAATTCGAACGTTGCAGGATTTGAACCCGCGCGCCCTTCTTGGAAAGCGTCCAAGCGCTCTAACCACAAAGCCATACGTTCTCAGAAAGTTTCCGAGAGGCGTAGTTTTCAAATTCCGATTCGTAAAAAAAAATAATATTTTTCCTAAATAAACATCACATCGTTGACTGATTTTTGCTCATTGTACAGGTCGTGACGATCTTAAGAGCTTTGTTTTCATTAAATTCACGCGCTACCGCAAAAACGGGGCAAAGATTTACCGCAAAGACCGTCACAAAAAGTGTTCTACAGCAAAAAGATCATTACCAAGTCTTTCAAAGCTAAAACGACAAAAACTTGTCAGGATATTGGTGTGAAATAATTTATGTCTAAATTAATTTTGCATCACAAAGGCGATTTTAACCGCGTTATATATATATATATATATATATATATATATATATATATATATATATATATATATATATAAGAAAATTTAATTATTCGTATTTTTATTTTTATTTTCATTTTACTCAAAACATACTGCAACGAGATTTTTTCAAAGTTCTCTGACTTACGTGATTTTTATAAATTGAAATTTTTGTACATTTAGATATTTGAATCAGTCATCTGATACTAGTAACTGTAAGAATATAATTTGAGTAAAAAAGTAAGTAACAATTTCTTCAAAATTTATGTAACCGAAAATATCTATATAATCTTTATATGAATATTTACAGGTTCCCCGATATTAACGCATGCCTATAACAATAAAATTTAATAACGAAAATTGTTACGTTTAGTACCTTGAAAATAAACACGAGAATATGATGTTTCAAAATTATAGACATCTCTTCTGTTTGATTAAAATTTTGAACAATTTTGAACAACCCATCTTCGTAATGTGCACTTAAAACTGCATTTCTGTGCACTGTGATACCATAAAAAGAGAATTAGAAATTCGTTCATTTCGTTCAAATGTATTTTAATTATACTTTTATCCTTTAAGTTGTTGTTATGAAACTCATTTCGGACCGCTGCTTAAAATAACAGGCTTTACACCCGAAAATCCAAATTACCTCCATTTACGCTTTCGAGATGGTTTAATTAAAGAGAACTAAGATTTTAATATAACACGTACAATGGTTATCCGTGTTATTATTAAACAAAAATGGCATGGTTTTAATTTTGTTCTAGTCTTTGCTGTTACTGGTCCAAATTTCAATACAACAATTCAACAAAAAAAAATCTAAACCTAAAATCATTAACAATCGTTATAATTATTGTTTTGAGTAGGGTGGGTTTCACTTTATCTAGAATTCAGGCGGAAGCGGAGAAAAGAGAGTTTTGACATTAGACTATCTGGGCCTATTCTACTATGCAAAACAAAGCCAAAACTGAAAGATGAACGTTTCAGTGGAATAAAATATTTGGTTAGAAATAGAATTGCTATTCTTGTAGGTAACTTTCCAGTTCGCACAGTAATAAAACAAGAGCGATATATTTTATTCCAGTTCCGTCAGCAATCAATATATAGAATGGATGTGTGGCGTCAGGAACACGCGCCGCACTTTATTACTTCGTTCACGTATTTTTCTTTTTTTTCTTTCTTTCTTTCTTACAGCTTCACGCTGTATCCCGCACACAGCAGGTTAGGCAGAGGGAACCTTATGTTAAGACACTCCGTTTCCCACTTCCTGCCGAACTTTGGAGGCACTGTGTGCTGAGTGGCAGAACTCAAAGCCGCTATTACATATATGTTTTTTTTTTACTAAAAATATCTGTCAGTATATAAAATTAATTGATAGAATGAAGGCTGCCTTGACCGCATCGTTGACCGACCGTGACCAAGGAAATTTAATACTTTATGCAGATTCTCATATTTATATGATACGAGTGACCCGCTTGCGGCTTCGACCGCTTGTGCTACAGTATTGTTTATTTTATCTGAATTATTTCCGTAATCCAATACCATTATAATTTTCAATACAATATCCATACAATGAAAAGTAAAGTTTTAGCAAATTCAATGAAACACTAAGGCTAAGTTCAGAAGATGCACGGAGCTACGAAAATGGAGAAAGAGATATCTATTGATTTATAATACTATTCATGAAATTATACCTTAATATTACTAGCAGTTTTTCTAGTAATGGCGATATGCCATATCTTATAGCACTATCTATAGGTTTCAAATCCTTTTTAACCCAATCACACAAAAAAATTAAAACTGCACTAAATCAGTTAAGCTGGTTCCGAGATTAGCCTGACAAACGGATAAACTGACAAAAATCATTGTTTTAGGTTCTATTACATTAATAAATGCCGTGAATAATATTTTTTTATTATATATCGTGATGTACTGATAAGGATGATTTACAGTTTTTTTTTGTATGTCTAGATTTAATTTACATTTACAGTTAATTTGAAGAATGCAAACTATTAGAATATTTCAAATAGTATGGTCGTTCATAAATAAGTTATTTATTTTTAGACTATGATAAGAATGCATTTCCTTTTTGTACTTAAAGTGCTCTTATAACTTTTAGTCGAGTGTAATAGTTCTATATTGTTGAACATCTATATTAGAATGAGATCCCAGGTCCCCCAGACCTACGTCATTTTAGTATAACTGAAATTTTGAGGAGTCTAATTTATAGTTAAGACTGTGTGCGTACTTACTAACCTGAAAGTGGGGCCCTTTCAAGAATAGCTCAACTAAAGGTACACGGTCATCTACGTTAATGTAGAAACGCTCATATTTAAATATGTTTTTAAGAATAATGTCAAATTTATATTATATATATTATTACCAGACCTTTACTCCTGCCAGACGTCCTTAAGGTTGTTTAAAATTGGAGCAAAACGTTATACTAGCAAGCCAAAATTTATATATATTATTTATATTTTTTACGGGACTATTTCAAGTCCCTTATAGGCCCCCAGACCAATCCCATGGCTGAATTAACTTCCCAGAAAATTTCAGCTTAGCTAAAATGACGTAGGTCTGGGGGCCCTGGGATCTTGGTCTATATCTATACTTTATACTTATAAAAGAAGTTAGTTTCGTTACTGTTCGGTGTATGTACATGGAAGATAAATGAGAAAAATAGTTTTTGTTATTTAACAATATAAAACCACAAACCACAAAAATCAATGTTTGTCAGTTTGTCTGTCAATATGAAGTATTTTGTTCGACTAAATTGCTGGAAAACGATGTATATTAACTGTATTATTGAATTACCTTATGATATAATCCAGGTTAGTAAATAAATAATTGTGTAGTTCTCTAGTAAAAGAATAAAATCCTATATAAGTACTGCTCCAAATAGCCAAAAAATCCCATTTTTATTCACACGTTGTATGTACTAGCCTGTAAAGGATGAATCTTTACAGCCAAGTTATTAGCGACGTGAAAGTAGGATTGTAGAGAGCGTTGGAAAATGAGTCATGAATTCAAAATTTTTCTTTCACTCATTTTCAGCTCGTAAAAGACAGTGTCAATGAAAAAAGCATGCAAAAATCCTGTCTGAAATAGATTGTTCAAAGGTTGCAATTACAAAAAGAAATTGAAATATGAAAATTTATTATAAGTGTTTTCTTATTTTCAAATAATACGTAAAAAGAGGATACAAGAATATGATATGCTTAGTGTTGTTTCTTAAAGGTCTGTTGTGTCTGGCATACATGGCAAAGCGCGGCGGTGAGTTCCACAACTCCACACGCAATGCCTCGAAAATTCGGCGGAAAGTGAGAAACGGAGTGTTTTAATAATAGGTTGCCTCTGTCTACCTTGCTATACATGATACAGCGTGAAGCTACAAAAAAAATCTTTATTATCTATATATATAAAAGGACTTGTACTGACTGACTGAGGTAAGACGCACGCAGAGCCGTAACCGCTGATGGTAGAAACGTGAAATTTGGGCAGATGTTTATTTTCATATTCTGGACATCCACTAAGAAGGGAATTTGAAAAATTTTAACCCTAAAGGGATGAAATAGGGGTTGAAAGTTTGTATGGAAAAAAATTTTAATCTGTACCGATTTTTATAAAATTTGAAATTCAGACTCTTAAAAATATTTCATTGAACACGTGTTTCATGGTTTTTAAGAATTCACCCCCTAAGGGTTCAAATAAGGGGTTGAAAGTTTATATGGAAAAATCTTTAAATTGCCACCGATTTTTATAAAAATTTAAATTCAGACTGTTAAAAATATTTTATTGAACACGTGCTTCGTGGTTTTTTTAGAATACACTCCTAATAAGCGGGCGAAGCCGCGCGCGCCCTCTAGTTACTAATAAAATATATTTATGTACGTTCGTGATTAGCAAATATATCTACTCTATATAAATATTCTAAATCACCGATTTTATATTAAAAAACTTTTCCAAAAGGTCTTTGAAGCTTGTCAGATATTAGATCTGAATACATTCCACCATTATGATTACATTCTATTTTATTATTCATCAAAAATGTCGTCGCTAAACGTGCTTTAAATTTTAACTTGTCCCGAAAGCAATTATGAAACCGTTTCAAACATCCAAGCACATGTAAATTGGCTAATAAAGCGAGTGACGATGTTGGAGTCGTATTTAATGTTGGAATACCTCAAAAGTTTTTGGGTAATCGCTTAAAAAGTGGTACAAAACCTGCCATTATTCAGGGAATGAGCTGTAACTCTGGTAACACCTGTTCGCGCTACAAATATTAGGTCGTAACTAAATCCGAATCGATTGGTGGATTGGGAACCGCCTTTGCTGATTTGATATTTCACTTTTATTTCGTAATCATTGTTGCCGAATCCGAGTTAGGTTTTTACTTAATTAAATTAATAAGTTTGGGAATTTGCATTTTGGAATCACTCGTTTAATGAACCACAACATCTTTCTTTTTAATCTTTTCTTCTA